>VDFB02282411.1:0-10533 GCA_007258455.2 Sequoia sempervirens | reverse complement strand
ATTGCAAGATGATGGCTCAAAGAAGGAATATGATGGTGCAGCATTGGTAGAGGATGTGGGTGAGTTTCTGAAGAATTTTTAAGTGTATTGGAAGGTGTTTGAACAGTTGGTAAGAGTTTTAGAAGCCTAGAGTATACCTTTTCAATAAACCCCTAAGAAACGTGCTGAAAAATGAGGGTTTTTGTGGGTGTCTTGTTGCAAGGTGATTCTCAATATGAAAGTTGTGGATTTAATAGTTTTTGGGCATTTTAATTGCTGCCCCAAGGTTTCATAAGGTTTGGTGGAGTTTAAAGTGTACCTTCTTTGTAAAAGTGGGCTAATTCTACTAGCCCTTGGATACGGTGACTTAATGTTTTTCTATGTTTTGACAAATGAATCTTACTTGTAAGAATGGAAATGTCTTTTTGATGGAATATGGATGTTATATGGATGATCAGTGGGTGTTCTTACAGTTTTCTTTGAGGAATTGGTCTTTCAGTTGCTCAGTTGTGAATTGGAAAGCCATAGAGCTGACCGTATGGAAGTTGTGCTAATTATTTGATTTTGAATTGGTGTTTGGTTTTCAAAACTTGGTTGAATGTACCTCCACCCTGCTCTGCATCATAGTGGTATCAGAGCAAGGAAGTAGATCACTTGAAGATTGCAGGAGAAGCATTGGAAGATACAAGGCACTATGCACTTCAAAAGGTTGGATGAGAAAGAAGGACAAATGAGACATGCTACCTTCTAGACCAGATGCAAATGTAGAGGTAAGATCTATAAAGTAATGATTGATTCAGGTTCCTTGAGTGATGTTGTTTCAGAAGAAATGGTTGAAAAATTGCATTTGACAAAGTTAAAACATGAATCACCTTATAGGGCATACTGGGTAAATGATAGTCAGCATGTTGTGGTTAGAGAGCAAGCATTGGTAGATTTTGAAATTGGTCCTTATAAAGATGTTATATTATGTGATATTATGCCTCTAAAGGATTGTCATTTGATACTGGGAAGGGTTTGGCAATATGACAGATTTGCTATGCATGATGGGAGGCTTAATGTGTATGAAATTAAAAAGGATGGGAAAAGGTATAGTTTGAGTTGTTTGCAGGAAGAAGGGACACAAAGAAGGATAGGGATGTGTGGAAAAAGAGAGATGTTGGAGCAAAAGGAACAAGGGAACCTGGAAGAGACAATAGGGCATAGCATAGTTGCAATGGAGAAGGAAAAATACCATGAAGAAGCATTGGGAAGGACAGTACAGATTGAAGACATAAGAGAGACAAGGGAAATGGAGGTCAAACATGAAATGACCTTAAAAGAGCAAGGTAAGCTTGAGGATAGTGTTGAAGATAAAGAACAGAAAGAAGTTTGTTCATTGCAGGTTAATGGTGTTCTAGGGCAGACACCTATGAAAAGTACAGTGGAACAAGAAGCTGAGACAGAGTCTTGTGAGCAGGAAGCACTTGGGGTAGAGATCTCTCAAAGTGAAGAGAATAAGAGTGAAGGACAATTACCAATGGAGAACCAAGGAAGGCCTAGTGAGGTCTATAGAGGAGATGAGCAATGTCTACTGACTGGACAGGGTATTGAGCGATCACAAAAGTCTGATAACAAAGAAGATGAGTTGCAGCAGGGCAGAACATCTGATGACAGGGAAGTTTTGAAAGCTGAGAATGTTAAAGGAGAAAGAAGAGATGTAGATAATACAGGTGGGAAGGTTGGAGAAAGCCATGAAAGGCTTGAAAATTATGACAAGATCATGATTGGGACAGTGGAGTGTCCCTTGATAGCAAGTATAAGTGATGAAAAGACAGAGATTTGTATGACTGAAAATACAGTGATAGCAGAGGTAGAAAGTCTGAGAATAAAAGGTGAAAAGAGCAAAAGGAAATGGAAAGTGAAAGAGCATAAGATAGATGAGGTAGAAGAGCAGCAATGTGAGAGTATGGCAATTAAAAAGGATGGTAGACAGTCAGGTTGTGTTCCTAAACTTGATAGGATAGAGTATCAAAAGCAAAGTGTGGACAGTCAAGAAAATGAAGTGCAAGGTGAGAAGCAAGACAAGAAGATAAAAAGTACAGTGAGCCAAGGAAAATGGAAAAGGTTAGTGAAAGGAATTGTGAAGGTTGATAAAAGGATGAAGATTGCAGTCACCCCAAGAGGTGAAGAGTTAAAGGTAATGAGTTTGGAAAAGGTCTCAATGATGGAGGGGACCCAAGATGTGAAGTTGTCAATGATAGGCCAAGTGAAGGCTAAGAAAGAAAGGATGGTGAAGTCTCCAAATGAGATGGAGAAGAGATCAAGTGATGTGGTTAGGACATTGGATTGTCCTTGGTTGATGGAATTGATAATGGATAAGTTGTATGCTGCTATGGGAATGGTTCTAAGCATAGTGAACCTGAGAATGATTGAGAGAAGAAGAGTTAAGAGACAAGAAATGAAGGGAGTCATTTTATACTTCCTTATTTTGATGATTATGTTGCTGAGAATCAAGCCATGGGTTAAGATGAAAGAGAATAAACAGAGCATGGATTATTTTGCAAAGAATGAAGCTAAAGAACAAGGTAAGAACAGATGGATGATGCTGGTAAGTACAAATCAGAACATGGAGGTGCATATCCAAAATGAAAAGGCAAGAGGAGGACTACTTTGCATGGACAAATCCAAGCCAAAGGTGAAGATGAAGATCAATGGAGAAATTGCAAGAACAAGGAGCATCAAATATTTGGAGATCAAAATATTATTTCAGGTCAAAGAGTTGAAGACTTCCAAGGGACTTGGAAAGATTTCATGGCTGGGTGTATGGTGCAGGAGCACCAAGCTTGAATTTTACAAAGAAAGTCAAATGTTAGGTTTTAGGTGGTTTTGTGTCATTTTATGTTTAATAAGGTTGATTTAAACTATTTAAATGTATTCAAGTTGGTTTGGGGTCATTTGAGTCAAAAAAATATAAAAAATACAAAATGTGTAAAAGTTGTCAAGGCAAAAATGCTGAAAAGTGCAAATTAGAGAGTTTAAAGGTTATTTAGTGAAAATGAAGTTAAAAAGTCAGTTATTCTCAGTTGGGAAGGTTCAATATGTCTTTAAAAACATTTATCCACATTTTTAATGAAGGTTGGAGGCATCTGGAGAGAAATTTCAATAAAAGAACAATTGTGTTTTCCAGATTTTGCATATTTTTCACTGTTTTCAGGCCTGGTACGGAATTGTACGGAATTCCTTTTGAAAATTTCTTATATGGGTGAATAGATAAATGAATTAGCTTTCCAATGCTTCTGGTTTGAGCGAAAAATATTGAGTTTTACACATTTTACAAACGTTTTACTAAAACTGCCTGTGTATCTTTTGTATAAGGGTTTTGAGGGCACCTAAAATGTGAAAAAGGTCCATTCCACCTTCTGTAGTTGATGTATCTCGGTGGAATGGACCAAAATATGTATTCTTAGGTGTGTAGGGTTCTAATTTATGCAGGTGTGTTCATTTGAGTGTCAAGGTGTGATGCCCTAGGTGGAAAAGTGTGAATTTCCATTGCAAGATGATGGTTCAAAGAAGGAATATGATGGTGCAGCATTGGTAGAGGATGTGGGTGAGTTTCTGGAGAATTTTTAAGTGTATTGGAAGGTTTTTGAACAGTTGGTAAGATTTTTAGAAGCCTGGAGTATACCTTTTCAATAAACCCCTAAGAAACGTGCTAAAAAATGAGGGTTTTTGTGGGTGTCTTGTTGCAAGGTGATTCTCAATATGAAATTTGTGGATTTAATAGTTTTTGGGAATTTTAATTGCTTCCCCAAGGTTTCATAAGGTTTGGTGGATTTTAAAGTGTACCTTCTTTGTAAAAGTGGGCTAATTCTACTAGCCCTTGGATACGGTGACTTAATGTTTTTCTATGTTTTGACAAATGAATCTTACTTGTAAGCTTGGAAATGTCTTTTTGATGGAATATGGATGTTATATGGATGATCAGTGGGTGTTCTTACAGTTTTCTTTAAGGAATTGGTCTTTCAGTTGCTCAGTTGTGAATTGGAAAGCCATAGAGCTGACCGTATGGAAGTTGTGCTAATTATTTGATTTTGAATTGGTGTTTGGTTTTCAAAACTTGGTTGAATGTACCTCCACCCTGCTCTGCATCACTCATACATTTTTAAGGGGCTCAATTTTGGGTTGATGACAGTGTAAAGTGGAGCCTTTATCTTATATCTTAGGCATTATTCATTGTTGATGCATATGGTGTTGTATTTTGGACAAGCGTTAGGGTTGTCACCTCAAGAGATGATAATTTCCCAATTTGATAAGGAAAGTATGTCATTACCTATTCAATTATGGACTATTGTTTGGGATAGCAGGTTTGCTAATTCTTGTTTCATACATTTTGAGGAGTATTTTGTAAAACCATTGTACAAATTCTATAATCATCCATGTGCTTATTCTCTATCTGATGAGATAAAGAGGTTTCTCAGTCCTAAAGACTTCAATGGGCCAATTAGTCACAATTGGGGGGACTGGTATTCTTTGGATGATGCTACCATGATTAGGGTTTACGGATTTGAAGATGCCCCATTCATTTTTCCTAAAACAGTCCTGGACACGATTGCATACTCAAAAAATGTTAGGAAAATGGGATTTTCTAGTGTTATGAATTTGAGCTCCTTTGGAAAATAAGATTTTGTTCATAGTACATTATGCTTTGGAGATTTTACTATACTACCTAAGGAAGGGTACAACTTGATCCTTGATAAGTTATTGCAATACAACATGAAAAGAGGACCACCTAGAAATAATTTTGATCCAGAAGGGTATATCAATTATGCTAGACAAAAGATAAACTTTAGAGGATATTAACATGTACCCTATCAGTTTGATGATATGATCAGGAACCTAGAAATTGAAGAAGCAGAAATGGTGGTAGAAAAATATAATCAAGGGTTGCAAGATACAAAGTTGTTATCCTCTGGGGAAGAGGCATTTGAGGGTAATGTGCCACAAGGTCAATCAATAAGATGTCAAGATTCAGAACTCAGGATTACACATGCCCTACCAGGGAATTAAATGTAGAAGAGAGTATAGATACAGATGCAAGGCACATGGAGTATAAGTCATTTGTAGTAGATAATGAATTTATAAATTCTCCAGAATTCAAAGCATTCTTATATAGACAAAAAAGGAAAAGAGATAAGAGAAATGGTTGATAATGTTACACCAAGTAATGATGAACAGTTAATGAATGATCTAAAGGTGAGTGTGGACAAAGAGATGGTGGGTATGACCCCTAAAAAGGGGAGGAGGATGTTAGAAAGTGCTAGTGTTATGATTTTTCCAAGGTTGGATCTTAATTTTGCATTAATCTTTGATAGCTTTATGAAAGATAGTAATGCTACACACAAGCTCAACCCAAAAAAGGTGACAAAATTATATGCAGGGTCAAAATACAATCCAGATGAAGGGTCATTAATGATTTGGGCCTTGTATCCACCTCATAGGAAATTAGTTGTTATTGATACTAAGAAGGCATTCGGGCATGTTATGAATTTAAAGGTTGGAGAGGTTGATCCTATGGCAACTGCAGAGATTGGAATCAATGTAGCAAAACTGAACAAAGCTAAAATACATATGTTAATCAAGGAAAGAGAAATGTACAAAATGAATAATGAGAGGATGTTGAGAGAAAATGACCACCTGAAAGATTTGTTAGGAGTTACAATGAAATCAACCAAGCTTCTGACTCATGGTGAAATTTCACAAGCAATAGATCATTGGAAAGGATCAAGTGCATACTCTCAAGGAAAATGCGATTCACTTGTAGCAATAATTAAGAAAATACAAGCCAGTCTAAAAACTTGGTTGAATAAGCTTTGGGGAACACTCACATTACTTTTCTAAATTGCAAGAACATGAAAGAATGGATGGTATGATTCTGGAGAAGCTTCAAGAAATAAACCAAGGGGATGTTTTTTATAATGTGGTGATTGAGGTTGTGAATCATCTTATGAATAAGCACCGAGACTTCTTTGAAGAATTGTGAGGGGATGCGCAGGGATTAATTAATGCCACCAAAAAAGGGTTGACTACGTTCTTTGATGATAAATGAAGATTAAAAGAAATGACTAAATGGGAAGATGAAAGTGAATTAATATTGCAAGAAATTTTGAAGACAACTACTACAAAAGATACAACACTGGACGAAGCATGCAAACAAAATGAAAAGGTGGTGAAAATGGAGATCATGATCTAGAATGCATTGGGAGATGTAGATATGCACAAGCACCAAGACTACTTGGACCATTTTTCGAAGACTCATTTATGGCTTAATAGAGCTGAATTACCCTTTTAAATTAATTATTGTTTTAACATAAGACATTTTGAAAGGATGTGTCCTTTCGAGCAATTGATATATAAATATCCATTTTTGGTTGTGAAAAGGAGAAAGATACAATAGATTACGATGTTTTACAATTATGATACTATGATGAATGTTTGAAACTATGGAGATATCATTCAAAAATATTTTGATGTGGTGGCGTATTTCTGGTATTAGTCATTTTTTGCGTTAATTGAAAGTATTACTGAAGTTGTCTCCAAGGTTGATATTTTCTAGTTATTTAAACTGATATAACAATCTTATATTTAGTTTATCGGTGCACACTTGTATCTATATGGTTGATTAATTGGTTCTTTCAAGAAAATGTTAAATCCTTTTAGTTGATCATAGTAATTAGGGAATCTCATTTGGACCATTAAGAAGAACTTGGTAATTATATTCTTGCATGTTTATACAAGTTATAAACTCAAATTTATATGTTGAATAATTAGAGTATCTGCCAGAAAGAGGTTATTCAATTTAGATTTCTCATTTGACTCTACATACCCAATAAGGCACTAGTCTCTATATTTTCACCATTTTAGTTTCACTCATTTTTTACATTTGTTAAATTGAACATATTATATTTTAGCCTTGATATTGCTTATACAATCTATATCAAAATAAAATTTATTCATCCACTCCCATTTTCCATTGTGGATGAATTATTTTAGGAAACAAACACAAGCCAAATCTTCCTCATTCATATAGGTATACCCGCCTAGGTCTAGTAGCACCAAAAGAGAAGAAGGTTCAAATCATTTGGCCTTGTCTGTTACCTTAAAATGTATCAAGAGATTGGCAACCTCTTGAGGTATTTTACCTATGTTTTTGAGAGTTAACAGGTCCTATAATGAGAGGTGATTTAAGAGGTCCAATAATATAAGGAGATCCAATCGTTAGTTGTGCATTCATAACCTTAGTTGAGTTAACTATGTGAATACAATCTTGTATGAATGTGGGATCTAATGTAAGGGTATGTGTAGGATCATCATGGAAAAATCATGCCCTTAAGTGGCAAAAAATTCAGAAAAACTAGAGTTAGGAAACTTGACTTAAAATTTTGAATAAGTTATCTATATTATTTCAAAAATATGTAAGAATAGAATCTGTAGAAAATTGAATGTAGTTTCTAAATGGCTATGTTTATTTTAAAATAAAAAATCTATTTGGTGAAAATTTGAAATTTCAATGCAATAGTACTTAAATTTCATGGAAAAATAAGAAGTAGGCGCTTGTCTAACCACCCTAACCACAATAAAATGATAGTATTTTTTTCTAAGATTTTAGATATAAGTAGAACACTCATTTCTCGATGTAATGCATATTTTTTTGTAAATTTTTTCCAAGTAAATAATTAATTGTGATTGTTTTATTACAAATTTTAAAAAATATAAAAACCCATATGTCTGACCACCTTAACTTGGTCAAAACTTCATGAAATTCATTTTTTTTTTAATCCTATTTTATGTGAAGCATATAATGTGACACATGTTTCAAATTCAAAAAATTTGATACCATTTGAAAGCTATAGATGTTTTTCAATCAGCCTATCAATTAGGAATTTAGTCATAATTTAAATAGAAAATGAATAATAATTATTTATTTAATTCAAAGTAAAGCATAATTTATGCTGGTGGAAAGCTAAGAATCTCCTTCAAAAACCCTTTTTGTTTCATCAATTTTTGGTAAAAAAAAAGTTGTCAGCCACATACCCTACACATACCCATCATATCGCCACTTTTTGGCCCATCATGATCCTACACATACCCATAAATTTAGCATTTTCATCTATACCATCCATCTTACTATCTTTTGAAATAAATTTTTCAATTATTTCATCTTATTATGCCACAATATATTCCCATGTACAAGATGTATCGGGAGAGAAACAAAAAAATTCTCATAACACTCCATGATTGGATCCTTGGACACCGAGATACCACCTTTATAAGTAGGTGAGGTATCAGGAGAAGAAAAAACATGGTTGCCATGATTTTTAATGATTGCATTCTCTTGCACAAAAATATTTTCACAAGTGGGGAAGATGTTGTGAGATGAATGAATATTAGTTAAAGTGATATTAATAAATGTGTAAATGATTTCATGTTCTCTTGTGCCACAATATCTTCCTAAGTACAAGAGGTATTGGGAAAGAAATAAATATAATTCTCATTATTCTAAATGATTAATTCCTCTTGTTATAAGATACTCACATAAGTAGGAGAGATATTGGGAGAAGAGCTAACATGAGTATCAATGATTTTATTTTGTTTCCATAGATTGTCCTCATAGGTAGAAAAAATATAGTTACACAACACTTGTGTTACCATATAAAAACCACATCTTTGAAAAGGATACATGTTATTGTTTTCCTTATGGATCAAATGAATGATGCACAATAAAATTAGATGGGTTTGGAAAATTAAATCCTAGAACAACAACCAGATCTAAACATGGGACATTGAAAAATATTTGCACAAAAAAATTTTAGCCCTAAATGACTAGACAAGGGTGCAATGTGCCCTACACCAAATAGGTGTTTTTATAAAATTCAAAATTTTGGAATCATATATAGTGTATAAGGGTTTTATGTCCTAGAGGTTTAGTTCAAGAAGTGAATAGATTATTGGAAGTCTAGATTGAAATCTAATTTTTCTTTATGAATCACATACATGCATGAAATTTTGGATATTTTTAGAGTAATTGAATATGTTCAAATGATAATTTTTAGAAATTAAATATTATAGTTGACTAAATTTTCCAAAAAATGTTGTGAAAGTACTTCCTCTACAACATCATTTATACCTCTTGGAAGCTAGAGTAGGGAGCAACTTAGGTTGTTGATTGTATAGTGAGGCCAATTTACTTACTTTGTGTTGAGGATTCCCTAGGGAACCTAATTGAGAATCTATGCATTGGTCTAGTGGGACACTTTATTTGCATCACAAATGCACTAAAGAATGAGCAAGAAAAGTAGGTGGTTTCCCTACTTTGTGTCTAGCTAGAGTGAAGCATGCTCGAGATGCTTTCCAACTTTGTGGAGTTTAACAAGAATATTTTCTCCCCCATGCAAATTGAATGCCTCTAGGAGGTGGTTGAAGGCATCCAAATCCTCATATTTACCCTTTGTTCTTGAAATATTGTACTAGAACCCCCCTTATTGGCATGTAATACAAAAAATATTATGTATGTGTATGAATATATAATCTCTTTTTTGGCATTTAAATCTATCTCATGTGATGTACAATAACTTTGAGCTCCCTATTTTCAATTCCATTTGTTTCATTTCCTCTACAACACACTTCTTTATTTTCCATATTTGCAATGTGTATCAATGGTTATGCATTCCATTAAGCATTATCTCTATAATGCATTTTCTTTTGGTATTGTTATTTTTTCATTAAAAAAAACTTCAAATTTCTAGGATGATAGTTCCAACAGCTTGAATGCATAAATTTCAACATTTGTACAAGATTTTTGAAATAATTTTAGAGTTTTTTTTAGTTCATGAAACAAACCCATTGCTCGCTTCACTAATCTCTCATAACACCAGCTTTGAAGTAATTTTTAGCCTCCACTTGATAAAGCCTCTTGTAAAGAGCTTATAGGAATATGTAATCTTAGCCTTTTAAATAATTTACCATGGGAATGAGTTAGGTTTCTATAACCCTATTGGGGACCAATAAAGGTCTTAAAACCTAACGAGAGCTCTGAAATGAACATGATTTTTCTTAAACATTTTCCCTCCTATCAAAATATTCCAAGGTTATGAGAACCAATTTGAGACTTGAAATATCTCCAAAACTTGATAATGGCCAACACAAAGATAACTTAAACTAAACCCTTTAGGCCGTCAAGCAAGGAAGGTGTTGGTGAAACTCAATCAATGCTTGACATAGCTTCAAAAACAAAGGCTCAAAGGTAACAACTCAAAACACTTAATTTTTCTTAAAGATAGATGCATTTTTGAAAGGGGGCTACCAACAATATTGTAACACATATTTTATGCAATGAAAAATTAGAAATTTTGTGAGTGTAAGATATGTTGAATTCACCAAAAAATTTCATAAGAAAATTGATACTAGATCTTACTAGGATTAGCTATTTTTCACTTACAAAATAAATAGAAATTCAAATTGGGAAGGGTATGATATTGTCTTACAACCTAAAAGGTGAGTCAGTCAACCTTAGAT
>VDFB02282410.1:0-10935 GCA_007258455.2 Sequoia sempervirens | reverse complement strand
TGATCCTCATTATATTGGATACATGAGTGAATTTTTTATATTTATTGATTTTCAAATTTGTATTTGTTGTCCTATTTACATTTGCTTTTTCTCTTCATTTTGTTGTGTGGTAAATTGTCTAGGTCTTAGTGTTTGGTCTTACCCAAGCCTTTATGGAAGGTGGTGGTTCACACAAGGGTGAGCCTCTTGATGGGCCAAAAGGGTGGGAAATAATTCATGATTAATTTAATATGAAAGCCAAGTCATTTAAGGATATTGTTTTTAAGGATAAGAGAGAATATTCCAAACACTGCAAGGTTCAATGTGGTAGAAGATGGAGGCATCAATGGAGATCAACTAACTATAGGAGAAACTGGTAAGTCCCCTCCTGTTAGCCGTAGGAGACTTATGGCCATTCCTAACTCTGACATGATTTTTTCAATGGATAAGGAAGAGAACAAACTTAAAAGCATTGCAATTTTCTTTCCAACTCTTGATTATAACAAAATATCTACTAGAAATTTTTTAGATGAATGGATGGTTAACATTTGGAGAAAAAACTAGGGTTTCATTTTTCATTCTACCAAATAATCCAAGAGGGATTATTTCTGATATTTTTCAAGAATCATAGTATGCAAGAAAGGGAAATTATGAAACAATTTTTTGAAATGTAGGGAGTTCAATCTGTTAGCATAGGCAGTGTTTGTCATTGATGTCAATAATACCTTAATCCTTGTTTACTTGTCTTGGTTTGCATTTGACATGATACATATATCTAAAGGTTTCCTTCATGGTTCATGTCATTATCGGTTTGGTATTGGAATCATGTTCGTTATGCTTTTGATGCTCTTCATGGAGGATATTATGAGAAGCTTGCTTTTGTTCTAGTTGGTTTGAAAGGCATAGTATTTTATGTCAAAGTATCATGCTATCAAATACTTGGTGGTTAGGGACATCCACATGTTTTCAAGGCTTTTGAAAGGTTTTAATCATTTATAAATACTAAGTATCAAAAATAAATTTTCTTTGGATATTGACCTGCACTAGCAAGTTAAAAGTGCTTGAGAAAAAGGTTTGAAGGGAGTTTAAAGTCATTGTTTTTATCATACCCTTCTAGGGTTACCAACCCAACAAGTGATCATTGCATGACTTCAGTGTATCAAAGGTTTCAAGCTTATTGTATGTGACAACAAGTAGGGTTTTTATCTTATGGTATGAAATGACATGTTTCAAAGCTTTGATAGCAACAAATTTGTGGTGGTTATGAATAGATGAAGAATTTTGTGGTTTGTGCAGTTAAGACTTGTAAGTTTTTTTTCAGTTATTTTATGTCATCAAAAAAGGTATGGTTATAATGCAGTTTATCAGATTATTGATTGCTATATATAGCATTGTCTTGTGCTTGGCATATGGTTAGACTGTGTGATGAAAGTTGAAGATTGCAAGATTCATTCAGTTGTTTGTTGAAAGACTATGGTTGTTATGGTTCTTATATCGAAGTGACATAGTCACTATGAATAGGTTTGATGAAGATGTGATTTACACTCTGAAAAGAGTCATTATTGTGTTTATGCTGAAAGCATTGATGGACAATCTATTTTGAAAAATTGAGAAATCACTTTAAGTGCTGGTTGTATGTGGATACACAAACATATAGGTTCTTGAGTCTCCAATAAAATGAGACAATCAAGAAATTCTTTGTAATAAAATAGAGATTATACTCTCTCCTTTTATTCACAGAATCATATTGATGTGAAATTTGTATTTTCCAGTGAGGCGGTTGTATTTTCCAGTGAGGCATACTTGTAACCAGTGAGGTTCCTTTTCCAGTGAGGCATATTGTGTAGCCAATGAGGCTTTGTCATTGAGGCACAAAAAGTAGCTAGTGAGGCTCTGTAATCAGTGGGATTTTATTAAGACGGTGAGGAAAATTTTCCCGAGTGGTTTTTTATCCCTATGAGGGTTTTCCACTCATAAATCATTATGTTATGGTTTCTCATTATTTTTGGTCTACTTGGTCTACATGTTCAAACATTCAATCTTGTGTATCTTTCAAAATTTTAGTTTCTATGGTGTCTTCAACTTTTATGATTTGCTTATGTTCTTTATGTTCAATCAAGCTTGATAGCTTTACATGCATGATGCAACACATGATAGTTGAACTGTTCTGAAACTTATATGTTCAAAGTTGTGAAAGATTAATTCAAGGTCATTTTAAATTGGTATACCATTGATTCACCCCACTCTCAGTGGTATTGTACTCCAACAAGTGGTATCAGAGCCAGATCATTAAACAAAGTTTAACCAACTTAAGGGTTCCTGATAGTGGAGTACTTACAATGGACAAGAGGTATAGAAATAAATTTTCTAAAAAGGAGAAAGATCTGCATCAAAAGAAAGAGAATTTTATTACAAAGGTTGATTATGTTTCTAATGCTCTTGGTTCTAAAGAATTTCATACAAAAATAAATGATGAATCTCAGTTCATAGATATTGCAAATGAATACCAAAATGATCAAGAAATCAATGAAGAGGGAGGAGTTTTTGATCTTGAAGGAGAACTTGTTTTTGCCCTAGTTGAAGTTAAAAACCTTAGATGAGAGAATCATAAACTCCAAGTAAGACTTCAAGAAAGTATTAAGGTTAATAAAGTCTTAGTACAAAATCATAATGAATCTGGAAAGACTGTTGAATTTCTTAAAGCTAAAATTGTGGAAAGAAAAAGGGTTGAAGAAGAAATATAAAAAAAAATTAAAGATAAGGAAGAGATATGTAAAAAGCTAGAGAGTGAGATTGACTCATTGAAAAAGAGTGTAGAGGAAAATTATTTGTTAAAAGAAGACACTGTAAAAGATGATGTGATTGTCAATTTGAAATTAGAGATTGAAGAAAACAAAAGGATAGTTGATGTGACAAGGACTAATTTGGAAGCTAAAAAAATTGAATACCAAAAGCTTGGAGGTGAAATAGTCTCTCTAAGGAAAGATCTTGACAATGTTAGGAAGAAAATGGAGAAGAATATAAATTTTGATGAGAGTACCAACAAGTTGAATGAGATGGTAAGTAAGCAAAAACATCACACAAACACTATTGGTTTGGGCTATGAAGAAGGACAAAGTTATGAGGTTAGAAAAACTCGAAGAAAGAAGATAGATCTAATCTATCACACTGCTTCCCCTAAGACTAAAGAAAAGAAGAAATCAAAAGTTAAGACTGTTGATAGTAGATAGTTCAAGGATATCAATAGAGGAGGAAGAAGTAGAGCCAACCAGTCCACAAGATCTCCACCTACTTGGAAAGATCAATTAGTGAGGTACAATTATTAATTTCTTGGTTATTGTTATTCATGTAATGGTTATGGGCATAAAGAAAGTTATTGTAGAAGAAGGTCTAAAAGGAGTCAATATGCATTCTCTAGGAATATGAATGTAGTTTGTTATAATTGTGACAATCACGGATATAGGGCTGCAAATTGTAGGACTATTGCTAGAAATATTACAACCAAAGATAACTTTGCATCTCCTAACAACACATATGTAATATGTTATAAATTTCATAACCATGGTCATGTTGCAAAGTACTGTAGAACTAGGTTTGTAAAACAGGAGAGAAGAAATGATTGCTTACATAAGAAAAATGCAAAGTCACAAGCATCTAGTGACAAGAAGAAACCAGAGAAAAGAGCTTGGAAAATGTAAGAGCCTAAGAAAGTTTGGGCTCAGTGTCAAGTCAGTGTGTGGTGGGATCAGGATGTGTGCAGGCATGCCTATGCATGTTAGTGATTGCATCCAATAAATTTGGATGATAGTGGTCTTGATGGTGACCACCTCTTTGATGAACCTTGAAAAAGTGTATACAAGGTTTTGAAGAAGACAATGTTTGTCTTGAGTTTCTCATTGCAGTATTGTTTTGGCTTGAGAAAATTTTTGCTGCAAAAGTATGATGGTTATAGTGCTGGCAGATACTTTGTAGATCTCTTCTTTTTGGAGTACTTGAGCTTGTATAACATATCTTTATGTTCTTGCATGGTTATTTTGGTTTGTTTGATGTTAACATTTTGCAAAGGCTATGATAATGAGTGGGTACACTTGTTGTCAAGTGTTTAAGACAATATGCATAATACACGATGGTATGACAAATATTTTCAACTTTTCATTTAGTGATAGTACTTTTGCTTCATATATATGGGTAATAGTAGTGTTCATGATTCCTACTTTTGTGTGACAAGTTGCTTAATGACACCTTACTGACTATGTGACAAAGGTGTGAACTTGTCAAATTATAATACTATCATGATGTTGAAACTTAAAAGTTTTTTGATCATTTTTGTTTTGAAGGGTTAATGATATTAAACAAACATGCTTGGCTAATGTTGTTTATCTAAACAATGATCTTGTTTGAGGATAGTGGTCTAACAGTCATATACTTGATATACAAGAGTCAAGTGTTGATAAGAAGATGACTATCATAACATAGTAAAACCAACAATGAAGTGCTCATGATAGTCCAAAGGATGATGCTCATGAATTAACCAATCAGTGATAGTAGAGTTATAAACATGATGCCAAAGGTACAACTACCTATTCATCTATGACAATGATATGTGGACTGCGGTGAATCTTGGTGATGATGCCTTGTGGTCACTAGTCCACATTGACTAACAATAGTTTACCTTCTTGTGAAAATGATTGCTTAGTTTCTAATGAAACCTTGCAAATAATACCTTCCTTGAGACAATGATTGGAGTTTAAGAACTTGGTATGAGGCTAGTGACAGTGGTTTGATTCTCTTGATGCCTGGATAGTATAATCTTAATTGAGATAATATTTATTCAGTGGTACATTATAGTGAATAAAGTCAATGGTTCCAGATATTCTTGGCCAGTGGTTGATTGTAGTCATGTATGCAAAGTTTTTATGCAATGTTGGTTTGAAAGTGTGCTTCTTGAAGACAACATCCTATAAGACAATACTATAATGGTTGCACGATCTTGTACATAATTTTTGAACAATACCCAATGAGATGGTAGTACACAATGTGATGTCAAGATGATAGTCCTTGATAATAGTACATGCTCTAATTGTTCTTAGGGGGAGTAGTATAGTGATCTTCATTGGATTGAAAATATGGACCATGTGATGACAATTATGGGCATATTAGCAGTGATACACATGGCATGCTATGCATGGTACCCTCTTGATAGTGATATTGTTGTAAAGAGTGATACACAGTGGTACAACATTTATTTGCCTGACTTTGCTTCTTGGATAGTGCACATTGTTTTTCTTGATTTGCTTGGATAATATTCTCAGTAACAATGCTCTTGAATTTTCTGTCAGTAAATGTTCATAATGACAAGGTATCAAAGTTTCTTATGGTGCTAAAGTATCCAAGGTTCAAGAGTTAGATGTTACATGTGTGAAAAATGTAGATTACAATGATGAAAAAGGTTTTTTTTTGTCTTGTCTATTTGCAAATGCATAGTGCAGTGGTAGGCAAGCAAAATGTTGGTTTTATCTTGTTTGAATGGTGTAAGTATTTTCTTTGTCAGTGGTTGCTTGTCTAGTATAATGAATGCCTACCATTCATGTATACTTAGTGGTTGATCAAGAGTGAACAATATAGTGTGTTAATATCAAGCTTATCCTTGAAGGCAGTGATCAAAGAGATCATGATAGTTGGAAGCTTTATTCTTTTTCCCATACACTTAGACAGTTGCTGGGAAAGTACATATTTACAGTGCTTCATTTGTTCATTTGACACTACTTAACATTTATTATGCTTGACAATGGTTTTTGACAACATATTTTTGCTAGTGATTTGAATAGTGCTCATGTTGGTGCAGTACTACATGGTGGTAAATGTTTACTTTTAGTTGGAGTGAACTAAATGAAGACAATGTCAAGTGTAATTTGATAATCATAATGACAACGACCTTGCTTGTGACTTCTTGGTACATTGCAACTTGACAACTTTATACCTTTGCTCGTTCAGTATTTAGACAAGTTGTTTGGAGACAGTTGTTTGATACTTTGCTTTGCATATATGGTAATTTTTGCTTGTACAATGGCCTTACTTGATGCCAGTGATAGATGTTGAGTATGGTAGTTGTTGAGAGTGGTTATATTGCTTTGTAGTTCCTTCGCTTTGCCAGTACATTGCTTAGCTTTAGACAATGCTCAGTTAATCCTTGGCAGTACGCTACGGTTCTTGATAGTGCCTTACAAAGAATAATATGATGGATTCATGATCTCAATGTTCTTATTGTTGCATTAGTCTAACAATGCTATTTTCTTTATGATACTTCTGCACCTTTCTCTGATATTGTTGCTATTATGGTAGTGATAGTAATTTTTCAGTCACAGTTACCTCTTTCTAGGTGGTTTTAGTGGTGATTTCTACTTATTCTTGATGCCATCTGACTGGTTTATGTTTGGTGCAGTAGTTCTTTCTTGCTAGACAATAGCTCACTATTCTTGTTACCTGATTTTTAGCTTTCGGCTGAAATAAGGTAACTTAGTGTTTATTCTTTTGTGTTTCATTTAAACATTAAAAGATACATCATGTTTTGCTATGTTCATTAATGTGCATAAAGAAGATTGTCAAAATAGATTGCATTTATTCTAGTGTTGCAATTACAAACAAATAAGAAAGAGAACCAATATGTGTTGCAAATGTAATCTTTATTGATAATCATGAGCGTATAAGTGTCCCTCATAAGCCAAGGGACTAGCTATCCTAATGCTTATAAAGAAGAGATTATACACATATAGATAAAAAAAAAATGGCATATAAAATGAAAAGGGACTCGTCATTGCTTGGTGGAATGACGAATCTCGTTGGCTTGGCATCACATCATCTTGATCCTTCCCCCTGCTCTTCTTTCATTTGACACCCTCCTAGATGCTCCTAGGTTTCCTGTATTGGATGAAAATAGTGTTGTTAGAGAAATGAAAGGTACCTAATCAAAATTATATGCACAACATCCATAAACATGTAATATAATTTCTACAAGCATTAAAATAGCAGCATACCATAAGTGTCCCTGAAAACAAGAAAGGAGTGATCAAACACACCTATGATATGCTTTGTTTATCTAACTATTTGTTCCTTGTGGAGATTTATGACAAATCTTGTTATTGTTCTGATTCAGCTAATTACAACATGTGGGGTAAATGTGGCTCCCATGAGGGTAGAGCTCAGCGTGCTGCCCTTTGATGTTTGAAGAGGGATAGGAAATTGAGCAACTTGATCAAATCAATGATAAACATGTTATTGATGCATTAAATCAATATGGAGTCACACCAGTCGATCAACTTTCATTATCAGATTCAAAAACTGCAACACATAATGTGAGTTGTCAAGAAGTTCACACTTCATCTCTTCACAATGAATCAATCAGTATGTTTCCATCATGTCAAAAGGAGGGTGTACTTTGCTGGATATGTCTTTCAATCTTCTTAAGTGGATCCGAGATCCATTTTATTAAAAGAAGTAAATGATTTTAGAGATGCGTCAAGTTCAATTATAGATGCATCAAGTTCAATTATGCATCTATTAAAATAGAGAAAGAGATATCAAGTCATGCCTAAAACCATCATGAGTCATATGGGGCAGCAAGAAGGAACAAAGATAATCATGCATTGTTGCATGAAAGGTACTATCAAATTCATCTCACCTTAATCTTATTGAACAACCACACATCACCTAGGATGGTGAGCTTTCAGGTCACCACTATAAGTGATCTATGTCTGCCCAGTAGGATTAAGGAAAAAGGAATGGTAGAGTACTGATATTCATTAAACAATGATGAAACATGGAGGGGAAACACTTTTGAAGCCAAGGTCATAATGCCAAGTGAATATGACAGTAAATTTTATGAGTCTACAAGGGGCAGTCCTAAGGGAATAATCAGGATAGCAACAATGCATGCTACAGGAAATCAATAATGAATGTATACTATAGGGCAGAAAGGGTTCTAATATCAAAGTACAATACCCCTATAGTGCACACCTTGTGTCAAGCAGTCAATTCATAATGCCTCATGATGATGTACCAGTCACAATGATCTTAATGCATGAAGACCATGAGCATTAAGGTACAACAATAAATGGAGATAGAAATCCATAAATGGAACAAAGCATCAAAAGCAGTGAGCCATGAAGGATCAAACATTTAGAGATGCTCATTCAAGAATTGCAAGAAAAGGTACTGAACATGTTTTGTTTTGTATCCAAGATGAATTTCATTCTTTTCATATGTTGCTTTTCAAATGGTCAAGTAGGTTGTTTCCTTTCAATAATTCCTAATGCTCTCATTTAAGATAAAGTAAGCATGTTGAAAAGGAATGGAGCAACCATTTACATTAAACTACAATCATGCAAAAAGGGACTCCAACAGGTAGTGGGGTGAGATTGTCATCAAGGTCATGTGGAGGAGAGAAGAGGCGGAAAGAAAGAATAGTGGAATGGATGGAAGGATAGGGGAGTGGAAGAAGAAATAATGGAATAATGGAATGGAATGGATGGAAGAAATAATGGATGGAAGAAGGAAGAATGGAGGAAACATGGAAATAGTGGACCCATGAAAGGTGCATTTGATAAAGTTATGTAGAGGATAAAGAGCAGTGACAAAGGTCCTAGCAAAGCATCATCCATCACAATCACAGACCTCCCGTATGGAAGAAGAGTAATACAAAGAATAGTCATAACCCTTCACATGACTATGACAACAAAAACAGAGAGGGGTAGTACCATCATCAATAAGAGGACAACCCAATTATGTGAGGCACGTAATTAACATGTCTAAACAGGCCTTAATGCTACCTGTCATAAGGAAACTTCCAATATAGAGATGAATTGAATGAGAAATCGAAGACAACAAGTAGGATCAGACATGGCAAAACATCCAGACATGCATTCACAAAAGCAACTGTGATACCTATGAAACCTACAAAATGGAAAGCATGAATAGTCACCGAGATGCCATAATTATGGGTTCAATATGATTAGGGTGCCATGTCAAAGGTATGGTCCCATGCATGATAAGGAGGAACATAGTGAAAATTGAAAAGGCATATAGTTTGAAGAACATGAACAATCATGGGAACTTTCAATGAGTCTTAGAGTAAAGGGTTACTGGAATAGTAAGAATTTTGTGTCATTTGAAGCAATTAAGACTAGACAACACAAGTGAGAAATCCATCATTGAATGCCTTAGAAATAGTTCATAACCCTTATTCACTGACTAGCAACAAAACAATCAAAAGAGTTGTTGAAATTCATCTAAAGCATTGAAGAGGGATCATCACAAAATTTTGCAAGAGTAAACAAGGACAGTAATATGTGACTTTTGGATATTAATGCACAATAATAAGAAGTCCCACAACTTTCTAAGTGCACAATGAAGTCAAGAGCTACAAAACAACATTAAGGTTTTTCAATGAAGGCATGAGGAATCAATGGTTGCAAAGAACATAGAAACTTTGAAAGGGTACCCATTTTGTGTTTTCACTTTAGAATGCAAATACAAAGGCGAAGAATCTAGTTTTCCTTCTCAAAATGCAAAACCCATCTAGGTTTGTGTTAAAAGTTCAAATACAAGGATATTCGAATGGAATAGCATGGAGCTTTTTGTTTTCAGAAAGAGCAACAAGAATGTTTCAAACCCTCTATGGAGTAAGAGAGAATGCAATGAAAAACCCTAGTCTACTCTTCATGGCCACAACCAGAGGGTTCTTCTCTTTTACAAATTTAAAAAATGCACTAGTTTCCTTAAAATCAAACTTCAAATACAGAAAAAGAACTAGTTTACTCCATTTGACAATGGAAAAGCTCCATTCGAGATTTTATTGCTGAATAAAGGAGGAAAAAGTTAATACAAAGGTTGGTTGGGAGCTTACCTGAGCTCAAGCTTGATTATGAAAGCATTTTTGTTATATGTAAAGCCTCTTTTCAGGCTTCAAAATCATCTCATGGTGGCCAAATCATGAAGAAATAATCAAAGGAAGCAAAAACACAATAAAAAAAATCATCAGAAGAGTATGTGTGGCCGCAGCCTGGAGGGGCTCTATTGGCCTTCAATCAAAAACAAAAGCCAAATTTTAATGATATGGAGGTGCGTTTACCTCTTTTCCAGAATCTCCATGGAAAATACAGTCTGGAATCAACCTCAAATCATCTCAAAGCTCCATCAGAAAACCTCATGGTGGTAGCAACATTTCCTCCAAAATGCTCAATGCAAATAATGATGTGTTCTGCTTATTTTCCCATGTTTTGATTTAGGGTTAGAAACCCTATGAGGCTGACCCAAAGGTATTTTTTTACCTTTGTTTAAAATTTTCTAAGGAAAACTAATGTGCTATGTGGGGAGATGAAGTTCCATGCCTTAGGATTTTTTCCTTAGGTTTCATTTTTACACTTAGGCTTTTCTTTGCTTGAGTTCACATGATTTAGGTTTTTTGCCTTATAATTTTCTATTGCCATTTGAAAATGCAGAGTCTTCCAAGACTTAGGGTTTTGCATTTTGTTTCCATATAGGCTGAATTATGGCCTTCTTATTTTTGCATGTGCTATAAATGTAAAACATTTAGCTAAGTGAGGTGATTATAAATCACTTAGTTTAATTGTTATTTGGATGCAAAATAGGAAGAGTTGGTTTTAAAGTTTCAACTCAAGGGGAGGTATGTTTCAGTCTTTATGACTAACTTGCTAGCATATAGAGAGAGGATATGGTTAGAGCCCCTTTTTCGTTTTGCATTCAAATGTAAAACATTTAATTAAATGGAGAAATTATAAACCATTTAATTAAATGTTATTTTTCAAATGCAAAAGGAAAAGACGTGCTTTTATGATCATGAAAGAAAATACATTACAAAGGGTTTCTCTGATTCACTACAAACCATTTCCACTTCCTAAACTAACACATTCTATATCCTAAAAACTCATTTACTTGGAA
>VDFB02282409.1:0-42276 GCA_007258455.2 Sequoia sempervirens | reverse complement strand
CATAAAGCAATAACAGAGTGGAAGGTGCATTTGATAAAGTTATGTAGAGGATAAAGAGCAATGACAAAGGTCCTAGCAAAGCATCATCCATCACAGTCACAGACCTCCCGTATGGAAGAAGAGTAATACAAAGAATAGTCATAACCCTTCACATGACTATGACAACAAAAACAAAGAGGGGTAGTACCATCATCAATAAGAGGACAACCCAATTATGTGAGGCATGTAATTAGCATGTCTAAACAGGCCTTAATGCTACCTGTCATAAGGAAACTTCCAATATAGAGATGAATTGAATGAGAAATCGAAGACAACAAGTAGGATCAGACATGGCAAAACATCCAGACATGCATTCACAAAAGCAACTGTGATACCTATGAAACCTACAAAATGGAAAGCATGAATAGTCACCGAGATGCCATAATTATGGGTTCAATATGATTAGGGTGCCATGTCAAAGGTATGGTCCCATGCATGATAAGGAGGAACATAGTGAAAATTGAAAAGGCATATAGTTTGAAGAACATGAACAATCATGGGAACTTTCAATGAGTCTTAGAGTAAAGGGTTACTGGAATAGTAAGAATTTTGTGTCATTTGAAGCAATTAAGACTAGACAACACAAGTGAGAAATCCATCATTGAATGCCTTAGAAATAGTTCATAACCCTTATTCACTGACTAGCAACAAAACAATCAAAAGAGTTGTTGAAATTCATCTAAAGCATTGAAGAGGGATCATCACAAAATTTTGCAAGAGTAAACAAGGACAGTAATATGTGACTTTTGGATATTAATGCACAATAATAAGAAGTCCCACAACTTTCTAAGTGCACAATGAAGTCAAGAGCTACAAAACAACATTAAGGTTTTTCAATGAAGGCATGAGGAATCAATGGTTGCAAAGAACATAGAAACTTTGAAAGGGTACCCATTTTGTGTTTTCACTTTAGAATGCAAATACAAAGGCGAAGAATCTAGTTTTCCTTCTCAAAATGCAAAACCCATCTAGGTTTGTGTTAAAAGTTCAAATACAAGGATATTCGAATGGAATAGCATGGAGCTTTTTGTTTTCAGAAAGAGCAACAAGAATGTTTCAAACCCTCTATGGAGTAAGAGAGAATGCAATGAAAAACCCTAGTCTACTCTTCATGGCCACAACCAGAGGGTTCTTCTCTTTTACAAATTTAAAAAATGCACTAGTTTCCTTAAAATCAAACTTCAAATACAGAAAAAGAACTAGTTTACTCCATTTGACAATGGAAAAGCTCCATTCGAGATTTTATTGCTGAATAAAGGAGGAAAAAGTTAATACAAAGGTTGGTTGGGAGCTTACCTGAGCTCAAGCTTGATTATGAAAGCATTTTTGTTATATGTAAAGCCTCTTTTCAGGCTTCAAAATCATCTCATGGTGGCCAAATCATGAAGAAATAATCAAAGGAAGCAAAAACACAATAAAAAAAATCATCAGAAGAGTATGTGTGGCCGCAGCCTGGAGGGGCTCTATTGGCCTTCAATCAAAAACAAAAGCCAAATTTTAATGATATGGAGGTGCGTTTACCTCTTTTCCAGAATCTCCATGGAAAATACAGTCTGGAATCAACCTCAAATCATCTCAAAGCTCCATCAGAAAACCTCATGGTGGTAGCAACATTTCCTCCAAAATGCTCAATGCAAATAATGATGTGTTCTGCTTATTTTCCCATGTTTTGATTTAGGGTTAGAAACCCTATGAGGCTGACCCAAAGGTATTTTTTTACCTTTGTTTAAAATTTTCTAAGGAAAACTAATGTGCTATGTGGGGAGATGAAGTTCCATGCCTTAGGATTTTTTCCTTAGGTTTCATTTTTACACTTAGGCTTTTCTTTGCTTGAGTTCACATGATTTAGGTTTTTTGCCTTATAATTTTCTATTGCCATTTGAAAATGCAGAGTCTTCCAAGACTTAGGGTTTTGCATTTTGGTTTCCATATAGGCTGAATTATGGCCTTCTTATTTTTGCATGTGCTATAAATGTAAAACATTTAGCTAAGTGAGGTGATTATAAATCACTTAGTTTAATTGTTATTTGGATGCAAAATAGGAAGAGTTGGTTTTCAAGTTTCAACTCAAGGGGAGGTATGTTTGAGTCTTTATGACTAACTTGCTAGCATATAGAGAGAGGATATGGTTAGAGCCCCTTTTTCGTTTTGCATTCAAATGTAAAACATTTAATTAAATGGAGAAATTATAAACCATTTAATTAAATGTTATTTTTCAAATGCAAAAGGAAAAGACATGTGCTTTTATGATCATGAAAGAAATACATTACAAAGGGTTGCTCTGATTCACTACAAACCATTTCCACTTCCTAAACTAACACATTCTATATCCTAAAGACTCATTTACTTGGAATCTTTAAAGTATAAAATATATCAGTTTATACAATCCACTATTTTGCACATTGCTTGCAAAACTTCATTACAAATTTATGTTTATGCATTCATCATAATAACTCTGTGAAAGAACCCAACCACAAACAATGATAAATCATTATTTAAATAAACATTCAATGGTGTTCATGATACTGCCATCTGTCATACATTACAACTTTGAAACTGTCCTCATAACTGCCTCTATTAATTCACTATGTGACTGCTCTTTGACAAACTGCCATCTTGGTCGGCTTTAACTCAAAATTGAAAGTAACTTACAAATCCCAATTGCATAAATAAAATTTCAACTTATTCAACTATCATTAACAAACCTTAACCATATCTACATATGGGTTAAAGGAAATATCTTTACACTGTCTATATTTACCAAACCCTAACCCATATTATCAATGCTCGATCAAGTATAACAAATCTTTGCAAATTATCAAGAACTCGTGCCATGTAAATGCTAGGGTTACTCAAACCCAAAACATTTTTTTTCTTTTCTTTCTTAATAAAACATTAATCTTCTTCATCATATAATTTTCAAGCAAATGTAAGAACAACAACGACCAAGAAAAATATCACCCGAAAAATGACTTGCAAACCTTGTGTTGTTCCCTTGAATTGTGGCGACAGATAACCGTCTAGCTTGGAGCTTTAGTCTTCCCATTTTTTGAGCTTTATCATTTGAAAAACCCATGATTACTTAGAATATTAAAAAATACTCATTATCATTTGAACCCTAAGCTCGAGACCAAGCTTCAAACTTTACCAAATAACACATGAATATGCTTTATGCCTGACATCGAAAGTTCCTATTTTCCCTAAAAGGGTCGATAACCTCTTTATTCACAATGCTACCATTTACTTGTTACAAGATGTCGATACATGTTGATCAGGTCAATCACTTGAAATATGACTGAATATGATGAGTGATTTATCACATTGAAACAAATGAAATCAAACCTTAATAACCTTTAATTCAAAATGGTGTCCACTTTATGCATAGTGAGTAACTATTATTGCCTTAGTTAACATTCAAGGAATGATATGCTTCTAGTTGATAATCAACACAATGATGAATACCATACAATTATGTTCCCAACACAATAAGCTCAAGATCCTTCTCATAAATAATGAATGAAACATTAATATCAAAGCATTGTATTATTGCTTGTGTTTATTGCAATGAAGTTGACTTCATATACCTTGTGTGAAACAACCATATTGTAGATCCATTGTACCTTGTGATACATGGTTTGAAATCTATGCCCAATCACTATCAATGTTAACACAATCAACACAAATGCCATATTGCCAAATATATCACCTGAATGTGTGCCAAACCAATCTGACCATGAACTCCATAAGTAGTGAATGTTGTCTCATAATCCCTTCAATGAATGCCAATGCCAAAACAACCCTTGAAATCAATGCCAAAACAATTTCAAAGGGGTCAACAATTCCCAAAAATTAACTCATATAGATTGAAACCAGTGGTTGATTTCCAAGTTGTATTGTAAGCCCAAACGACTTCAGGTAGTTTTTTGGCTCAATCTTTTCTCTTTGATGAAACTATTTTTGTTAGAATGTTCTCTAGCTCCCTATTAGTGATTTCTACCCGACCATTTGCTTGTGGGTGATAGGGTGATGAATTCTTATGGCTTACCTGGAAATGATCAATGAAGGCTAATAGAACTTTAGACATAAACTAGGGTCCTTGATCTGTGACAATTGTTCTAGGGGATCCACATCTGAGAAAAAAATTGTTATATAGAAAGTCAACTACTTGTTCTTCCCTAACAAATTTTAGAGCTTAAACCTCTGCCCACTTGATCAGACAATCAATATAGACCAAAATGTACTCTATCCCTTGTGAAGTAGGGTCTATAGGACCGATAAAATCTAATCCCCACTTTTCAAATGGTTCGAGTACTACCTGTGGTTGTAAGGGAATTTTATTGGATGTAATGGGTCTTCCTACTCTTTGGCATTCATCACAACAGTGAACATATTTTTTACATCTTTGTGCATAGAGGGCCAGTAATATCCTGCACCCAAAATCTTGCGGGATGTCCTCTTGGTAGAATAATGGCCTCCAGAGGAGTCATCATGGGAAGCTCTAAGGATACTATATGTTCATTTGCCCTATCACAACGTTGTAAAACCACATCAGGACCACATCGAAATAGTATCCCATTAATCCATTTGAATGGAGCACTTTCTTGAATGAGGTGTTTCTTCTATTTTGATGTGAAATCAGGTGGTGATTCTGAGGTGGCCAAATAGTTGGTGATGTTAGCAAACCAAGGGGTTTTAATGGAGATGGAAAAAAAAATTCATGTGGGAATTCATCCTGCATTGGAGCACTATCTCCATTATCTTGTTTGATCCAGGATAAGAAATACACAACTACGTTGAACTTACTTGATTTTTCAAGAATGGTTACGTTGAATTCTTGTAAAAGTAATAACCATAAGTCTGATTATCCTTCCGTTTACTACATGTTTATTTATTAGGTACTTAATGACATAATGATTTGTGTACATAGTTACTTTGTACCCTGTGATGTAATGTCAAAATTTGTTGATTGCATGAACTACAACTAAAAATTATTTCTTCGTGGTAGTGTAATTCTATTTTGTTTAAGTCAAATTCTTACTAATGAAATAGATAACATACTTTTCCCCATTCTCATCTTCATGTCCTAAAACTGCTCCAATAGAATCATCAGAAGCATCTGCATAAATATGGAATGAAAGGTTCCAATAAGGTCCACGTAGGACAGGAGCAAAGATGATTTTCTCCTTAATGATTTCAAATGATGATTGGCACTCTAGTGTCTAGATAAAATCAACATTCTTTTGGAGAAGGGAAAACATAGGGGTTGCAATCTTGCTGAAATTTTCTATGAATCTCCAATAGTATCTAGCATGCCCTAAGAAACTTCTAACATCAGTTTGGGTCTTTGGGGTCACAAGTTGTTGTATCACTTCGATTTCTTAGGATCGACTTTTATCCCTTCAGCTGAAATGTGGTGTCCCAACACTATCCCTTGTTCTACCATTATTAGGAAATTTTCATGACTTAGGGATAGCCGTTGGTCCTCACATTGCTTCAACACTTTGTCCAAATTTTGAAGGCCTTCATCAAAATTTGACCCATAAATAGTGAAGTTGTCCATGTAGACTTCCACACAGTCATTTACCAGTTCAATGAATATTGCCAGGATAACTCTCCAAAAAGTTGCAGGAGCATTGCATAGCCCAAAAGGAAGGACTCGATATGTGAATGTTTCCCAAGGGCACACAATAGTTGTTTTGTCTTGGTCTTCTGCAACTACTTGTATCTAGTTGTATCCACTGAATCTGTCCAGGAATGAAAAATACTTCCTTCCAGCCAAATTATTCAAGACTTGGTCTATAAACGGTAGAGGGAAGTAATCTCTATGGGTAGCTTTATTGAGTTTTGTATAGTCAACACACACTCTCCACTTCCCATTTTTCTTTGGAACAACTACCAGAGGCGAAACCCATTTGCTGTTAGATATGGGATAGATGAATCCTACTTGTAGGAGTTTCTCAATTTTAGTTTTAACAATGTCTTTCAAAGCAGGATTGAGTCTTTGTTGTGGTTGACAAACAGGTCTAACATCCTCATTACAGATGTGATGGGTACAAACAATAGGGTGTATTCCTCTCATGTCAGTATAATCAAAAGAAAAAGCTTTAGATCTACTCACCAAAACAACAATTTTTTTTTGTTCTTCTGGTTCTATCAACCAACTATTGATATTCAAAGTTTTTCTTGGTAGTAACATGATGGTTTTGACCCCTGGATGGTTGGAGGTGACAGTGTAAACTTCTCTGGTCAAAGTGTTGAGAGGACAACTATGTGGTATGGTTTGATGAAGTCTGGCAATATCTTCAAAGAAGTGATATGCTTTGGAATGATATAATTAGCCAGAGGACAAGGTGATCCCATGAAGCTGGTGTAATTAAATTTAGTGTGATTAATGTTGATTGGATGCCCTAGAATATCTTCTACGTCTACCATTTCCTCATCACTTGAGTCCATGGTAATATTTTCCATATTATTTTCCAATTCATCTTCTAACTCTTCACCATCTTGTTTAATGACCACCATAACAAGTGAGGCTAGATTCTCTTGGTCATTGGGACCATCTGGTTCATCAACCCAAACTTTGTTATGTTCAACAGGTTTGGAGGGAGGATACATGAATAAATGTTTGCTATTAGGACCATGTGAAATGGTCATTCCTCCCTCTCTACAATCAATCTTGGCTGCCACTATAGCTAGACATGGTCTTCCTAGGATGATAGGATAACTATCTTTTGGTGTGAGGGACTAGATTATTTGAAAGTCTACTGGATACTCCCAACCATCAACCTTAACAAGAACATTTTCTATGACACCTTTAGGAATAGTTATGGATTGATTTTCCATCTGTAACACTATAGTTATTGGACGTAAATTAGTGAGTCCCAACTTTTCCATCACATCGACATTCATTACGTTAATGGCTACTCCTAGGTCCACAAGTGTGTTAGGTATTGCTACCTCATTGATTATCATTGTTATAAGTGGATTGCCTAGGTCATCATATTTCAGAGCTATGGTTTTTCTAGCCAAAAAGTTATCTAGATAACCATTTATGTGAATAATGTTTATTCGCTTTGGTTTCCTTCCTGGTGTTTTGATGCATAACTATTTAATTAGTTGGTTTAGTTCAAAAATCTCTTTAATTTCTTATAACAAAGGAACCTCAATTTGCAGTTGTTTAATCTCTTGTATCAGTGTGGTTTCGGTGGATAAGGAAATTTTTGAAGGGTTTTTCAAGGTGGTTGGTTTCAGACGCTCTAGAAAAGGTTCTTGTGTTTTCTCTTTCAAGGTGGAGTCCTTTAAAGGATCAGTTGGAGGCTGACCACCCTCCTCCTGAGGTAACTCAGAAGTTCCAGCTGGAGATGGCAGAAGAGTCTTGTCTTGGGTACTCATTGGATTTTGCTATAAAGTTGTGGAAGATTTGTTAGTTGTCTTAGCGAATTCTTAAATGGGCTCGTCTAGGATCTCAACTATGGTAAGCTGCTAGAGTGTTTTTCCTAACCTTAACTGCAGATTTCCACAATGGATAGCATTAATTCCAGTCACATTTTCTTGTCCATAGAATACACTAGGGTATTCTAAAGATTATTCTTTGGATTAGGAACATGTTGCGCTGGAAGTTGTGGTTGGTTGACTTGCTCATTTTGTTGAGGGTTCTTAGGAGTTGGTAAAATGTTCTATTGTGGATTAGGAATCCTTCCTTGGCCTAGTGTAAAACTAATTTTGAGGTTGATACCATTGCGGTGCAGGATTTTTAGGATACCATTGTTTGTGAGTCTAGTTTGGCCATTGAGGGTTTCCCCAGGACTAATTTTCCCATTCAGGTGGTCCCCAAGGGTAACCTCCCCAGTTAGTAGGTGCTTAAGGCCAAGGTATTGCCCATTGATTATTATTCCAATTGTTTGGGGGCCACTAGGAGGAATTTGAATTTTAGTCGTAAGAGAAATTCCCTCCAAGTCTTTAATTTACAAAGTTGACCTCCTCCTCAACTTGAGATGTCCTTTTCTTGGAATTCTTGATTGCATTCAAGATCTTACATTGGTCAGTAGCATGAGTTTTCTCACAAACTTGAAAATGTCAATTTTTTCCAAAGGGAATTCTCTTAATAGGCATTTGTTTTGACACCTGGGATAGTAGATGGATAAGGTTTCAAGGTTACATGTTTTGTCCTATATTCCATCCAACATGGTGTTTAATTGAATGAGAATGTCAGTTTTAAGATTTGTTATCTCCTCATGCAGTTTTCCTATTTCACTGGAACCTCTAAAAAGAGTAGACTTACGAATACCTCCTCGAGCATGAGAGAAGTTTTGACATAACTCAGTGATATCATTGAGTCTAAGTTGGGACAAATCTCCTTTTCCCATTAAATCTAGACTTCTCCTAGCATCTTCATCATGTCCCTTGAGAAATATGGTCTTCAAAATCTCCAGACTTATGGCTTCCCCGCCAGATGGTTTAGATAAGAAGATGAACCAATCTAGGTAATCTTCTAGAATTTCATCTTCATTTTTCCTTAGTTTGAATAACTCCTCTTTCCTATCACTGACTCTACAACAACTCTAGCATTTATCCAGAAAGACAGACTCCATACCGTCCTAAGAGGTTATTGACCCTGAAGATAATCCCATGAACCAACACATTGCAATGTCCTTCAGGGTGGAAGGAAAAAGTTTGAGTTTCTGGTCATCATTCTTGTAGTCATATGTCTGACACAAAACTTTAAACTCAAATAGGAAATGGTCGGGGTCTTCTGAGGATAAACCTCTGAAGGTTGGCAAGATGGCTGGTGAAATATTTTTCATAGGCATCTCATCATCTACATCGATAGCAATAGGATAAGTAAATGTATGCGCTCCCCCTATTGGGTTAGCGACATTTCTACAGTCACCCAAAACATTGAAAGGAATGTGTTCCTCTACAAAAAATTTCTCTAATGGTTGAAGTTCTGGGATATACAAAGGAATACTCTCCTCTACAAATGTTTGTTTTGATGGGTGCATTTTTGGGGTATACAAGGAGGTCTTAGGTTGATCCCGCTTGATCAATTCTTTGATAAGATCTTCAACTGAGACTTCCTCCTCCCTACTTACTTGTGGTTGGAATGTCCTTTGGGGGGGTTTTTGGTATGAATCTTCCACGCAGGCCTCATTTCCTGACCATGCAGAAAAAGATTCCTGGGAACTATATATTTTCTTCCTAAAAGAGGTCTATAAGCAATCTCCTACTAACACTAGAAAAGGAAGGTCCCCAGCAACGATTTCAAAAAGTGATAGGCTGTCGTTAGGTCCTATGACTTTAGTTGAAAATGCATCAAATACATCGACCGGGTAGTGTTCAAAGGCTATATGCAGTAAGAAACATCTTGACTAAATCTCTTAGATTTTCTGAATGTTTGGAATGGTTGTAAGCAAAACTTAAACTAAAGGGCCATTAAGCTAGAAAGTGTAAAGTTGTCTAAGCTAGAAAGCATGAAATTGTTAAGCTAGAAAGCATAAAATGGTTAAAATAGAAAGCATATAAATTACTTAAAAATAAATGCTTGCAATAAAACTGTAAAGTTTAAATGAAAACCATCAACTAACATCTAACTATTAACAAAAAATAAACTTAACAACCTATATATAAATAACAACCAGATTGGGTGCTTCAAAATTTCAAATGAATAGAACTAAACGATTGCAAACTTGAACTACAACTTGTAGGATTAATTGACAAAGCTTGACACATACACATTATATTCATTTACATTTATCATGAACAAAATAAAAGTAACAAAATTGAACATGAAAAGACTTATCTATCTATTCTACGATTCCCTCGAGTGGCTAGCTCTCAGGTATTACTATGCTTAACTCAGATCACATGAACTTATGTATCTTTAAAGTTAATCCATCCAAGATAATTCCATTGCACAAAACTAGTAACTCAGAATAAGACTGGCAACGCTTATTTTATTCATATTAGAAAAAGTGTAACACAAAGACATAGTTCAAAAGCATATTATGACAGCATAACGATATCACCGTTTCATTGTTTATGTCGATTACATATATATACCAAACTGCTTAAAAAAATCCTAGATTTTAGATGGTGAAAGATAACCATTGAAAAAATATTCTAACATAATTTAACTAACCAATAGACTAAGGTCCATAACATAAACATATTAGAGGCTCAAAGTAAGCCATAAAGTTTTTAAACAAAAAGTAAACAAAAAAATTTAAAAAGACTCGATCCACTATGCACTCCTAAAATTATGGCGCCTAGACTTCCATTGCTTGTCTTCAACTGCTTTGAAGTCTGCTGTAAAATCCACTCGGGTGTGCATAATGACCTGTACAATACTAAAAACTATACCATTATGTTAGCGCTAGTTAGCTTATTTCAATTGATTTAGGAAATAAAGATTATACATATTTTTACAAAAAGTAAGCAATTATTAATTCTAAAAATAAACAATTGGTAGGGTAAAAGTTATTGGGAGAAATAAGGAAGGGTATTTGGCTTATCATATTCATGAGGTTATTTATACCTCATCAATAAGAATGACCTCAACTTGATTTTTGCATGCCTAATTCTAACCCTGGGAACAAGAAAAACGTACAAGAGTTAGTCTTAGACAAGATTAAGCATAGTATTGCTATGGCCAATAATGAGGAAAAGAGGCAATGAAATAAGAATGAGGAACCATTAGGGGTTGCAAGATCCTTAACTAACAAGGAGTTTAGAGAAGGGAGTGTTTTCTCTACTCCTGATGTTTCTCCCTTCACTAATGATAATGAGTTACTAAGAGATGATGACACTCTCCCTCTTGTAAATAGATGGACTAAAATTGATAAGAAGAAGCTCGAAAAAGGAGCAAAGGATAAATTGAACCCTACTCAAAGGGGAAAGGTAAGGAAGATAAAATCCCTAGATGCTTTGATAAATTTTTAGGAACTCTAAAGATGATTCTTCTAACATAATTACCTATGATCCTTAATTGCACCAACTAGAATGCCGGGGGATTGGAGTCCCTTGATAGGAAATATTTAGTTAGGAGATACTTGAATTGTATTAAGATAAAAAATTCTGGAAGAAGTGTTTAGGTGAAAAATAGGGTCCACCAAAATGGATCAACAAGATGATGGACCACTAGAATTTTCCACACTAAACACTACAATTCATGCAATTATGAGGGACAAAAGATGCAAATAACAATGAGAAATGATACCTAACTGTTATAGCAACTATGAGGGAAGTTTTTAGAGCATAAAAAGTTGTGTACCTTGTCAAAAACTTGCTATTTTTAAGCTATAGAGGACTCATTCGCCTTCAATGGTGAATGGGTCCCTGCTAGGGTTTTTGAAACTGAGATCGGGGTTTTGTTCCTTGATGTATGCACTCTCAAAATTCTGGTTATCATTTCTGGAAGTATGTAGATAATTCTATAGCTTCAAATCTTTGATTTTTGTGCTTTAGATGACAACTTTTGCAACTTGACAACTTTGAAAATTTTGCTCCAAACTTGCTCCACTTGATCTTCAACCTGTAATCTGCAATCACACATTCAAGGGAAGAAAGAATTGTTTTTTAGTGAATGGGGCTTTGCTTCGGTCAAAGCCCTTGTAGGTAATTAAACCAAATGATGAAATAATGTAATTAAAGCATGAAACATGAAATATGCAATGCAGATACCTTGGATGATGTCTTGTGAAACAAATCTGCAATCTAGCATGTAGTGGGCATGAAGAATGTAGATCTTGATCCTTGGATATGATGTGAACAATGCTTGCAAGTAGATCTTCAATGGTACATCCACTTCTTAGCTCAACAACATACATGAATGCATTAAACCCTTGTCATGATGATATGATCTTGAATTGCTGCAACAAACTCTTGAAATCTGCCTTGAAATGCCTTATGAATGCTCTTGTAATGCTATATCTATAATGCACTCTTGAAGTTGCTAGGATGTATCATAAAATTGCTAGAATGCTTCATAAACTTGCTAGGAGAAACAATATGAATTAGCCCCTTATTTATACTAAATAGGAGATTAACCCCGAAATTTAGACAATTAAGGCCGACACCAGATTTGGAAGTAAACTTTATTAAATTTCTGTCAGAATCAAATTCGAAAAGGGGGTCCTCATAAAGGGAGGACCCATTCGCCTAGCGTCCTGGCTCAGTTTTCCATGACCCAACCCCGGGTGATGGAAAGTACATTAAAAACCCATTTCAGATCAATTGATAAAAGGGGGTCCTATTAAGGGAGGACCCATTTTCCACCTAGGGCGAATGGGTCTTGGCACCATTTCCCAAGACCTCATTTTTTCCCAATTAAATTTTATATTATTTAGATTATGGGTGTTGGGATAGATCTTCGAGAAGTGTTATAAATAAGTTTTAAATTTAAATTAGAGGGGTTAATTAACTCCAACTAACCACAATTAATTAAGACCACCCTAAATAATTGTGAAAGTGCTTTAAACACTTTACAACACCTAAATAAGGTACAAATTTAAATACATTTTATTAAGAAGGGGCCCATTAAGCTTAATTAAGTAAATAAATCCTAAAAATGTGTGAAAGTGTGTGTCAACACTTCACAACACCTTTGCAAAGGACCAATTAAAGCATGTTTTAATCAAATAAAGGGTCTAGAATGATGTGAATGTGTACAACACATTACAACACTATTCCAAGACACCATTAATTTAATTTTAATGAGAGGATAACCCCATGTCAAATTCACACTAAAGTAGACATCCAAGACACTTGAGTATGCAACAATAACAAATACACATAATCATACCTTGTCAAAGGCCAAAAAAAAAAGAAAAATAAATGATCAAACACAACTATTCCAACACGATGTGGAATGGGGTTGTTTATCTGTAACATATACTACTGACTTTGGGGTAGTGGAATCTTAGTTTGGAATAACATGATTTAGTGACGTAATTAAATAATTGGTATTATTTAACTAATCAAGACGAAATAAAGTGAAATTAAGACTTTATTAAATAAATATGAATTAGTTAATTGGTCGAAATTGATGAAACATGAATTAATTAAATAATGTCGTTTTATTCAATTAATAGTAGAAATAGGGTTTTAGGACTTTATTAAACAAATGGAATTTATTTAATTAGTCAAAACTGATGAAAAGGTGAATTAATTAAATAATGTTGTATTATTCAATTAATAGGGGAAATTAGGGTTTTGATGTGAAATGCAATGATGTTTGATGACAAATGATGCCGATGATGTGAAAATGTCGTTTAATATGTGTGATAAGTGTTAGGTCAATTTTACATGTCTACACAAGTCTAAATTAATATCTCTTGATTACGAGTTAAGAATTGAGAAGTATAAATTTTGTCAAATTATCAAGATTGTGACATCATCTCTTATGATGATGAGATATTGCACTTACAAGATTTAATTCTTAAGAAACTCATTCAGAAACCAACAACAAATCAAAAGACCCATACCACTTTAAAATATACCATAATGTTTAAAATATTTCCTCTATAAAATTAAAATAAAATAAAATAACACCAGAATTAATCCTCTTGGAATATAAAATGGACATTTGTAAGGCCTCATGAAACCAGAAGATTAAAAGAGTACTTAATATTCTTACAGAGTGATAACAATCAGACTTGGCAAATGAATTTAACACTATCTTGTCCGTAATGATTCCATTACTAAATTCAATTTCATATCACTAAACATCCCAATGTTTGCATCTAGTTCTGCAGTTCATGCCATTAAAAATTTGAAGTTAGTGAGACATCCATTTATTATTGGTGATTGAGCCCGGCATCTGCATATTCTTCGTCCCTTGAATCCACATCACCCACAATTTCAGACATTTTCTTCACAAAAGAGGTAAACCTATTCCAATTCCTACCATGGAATAAGCTATCTTTCATCCTCAAATAAGTAAAACAACATAAGGGTCTCATGCTAGAATTCTTTATAATTTGTCTGTATGCAGCTTCATCAAATCTAGGAAGAGCATTCTCCCCAGCCATAGCAACCCCAGCTTTCCTAGTTGCAACAATAACTTGCTTCACCAACTTCTCTGGAGAGCACTTTATATTATGAGGGTTATCCGAGTCTCTCATTTCAAGGCAAGTAAAATTAAAGATCACCCCATGTCTAGAAAACATATGGGCTATGGGAAGATACCCATCATTAAATATAGTATTGTAATATCCTGCAGTTAGCTCTGGTGCATGGGATCTTGTTCCATAATGCCAATGGATTCCAGACACTTTAGCAGCAAGTTTTGCACCTGTGCTGCTAAAAATGGGTACAGCAGTTGCCAGGATGTTGTCACCATGGTGAAGAAGCATGTCAGAATACCATTTAAGAAAAAACTGTCCATAAGGTGAGTTCCAGTCCCCACCTTCACTTTTGAAGAAGTGGGTGTCCTCTGGCCAATTGTTATAGTGACCTGCATTGCTTGGTGGATGACCCCATTTTTCATTGCCAGCAGCTTCAGCTCTGGCTTTAAGGCTAGACAGCATATACTGCATTTATACATGCCTAAAGAAATGATTTTCAAGAATGAAATTATATAAATGTCAACATATGTCAGAAGTTACAATAGACAATAATGGAGTGAAAGTAATCCTGTAAGATGATTTTAAAAATAAAACCCAGATAAGGAAGGAATTGGTAATGACCTATAATATGTGACTATAAGATAGTTCCAAGCACAAATAGCCAAGAGGAGTGAACTCCCCAGTTTGAATGCCCACACTTTATTGGAGATCACCTCTAAAAACATTAAACCACAGGACCCGGTGACAACAATGTCACACATTAAGTTCTGAGGTTGGAAGGTCAAAGCTTCAACAGAGCATCAAGAGGCTTCTCTTAAACATCAAAAGGTTTGATGATAAAAAGATATTTTTTTTCAATGAAACTTTTGAATATAGATGAGATGTAAAATTCTCAATATTTTAATAAAATGTAACTAAAAGTGAGTACAATATGGAGTTCCCTTTAGAAACTCCCTTTAAGACCAATGAATCTCTTAACATAGCATTGGGTAGGGGAGGAAAGAGATTTAGAATTTAATCCATACCTTATCATAGCATTGAAAAGCTCCAATTCCAGGGAATTTCCATGTCCCATTAGCTTCTGGGTAAGAAGGATATCTCAACTCTCCTGCAGGACCCATTCCTACATGGACTTCCTGCATCATCCATTGTATTTATGAAAGTAAGTAATTCAGTGATATTGGATGCCTTGCAAATGATCCAAATTTATTAATCAACATATTCTCAATGTTCTGTGAACAGGTTTCCTGCACTGAAAATATCTATAGGCTATTTCTTTTCAAAATTGCTTACAAAATTTTCAATCACTAAATTAAAAAATATAACGTTTCATGAATAACATTCAACAATTTCTTATATAAAAATCACGTAGCATATGAGTTTATCAAATTTCTTACAAGTTGCAGTATCCTTCGCAATTCAATGAAACTCCTTAAATATCAGAACTGTGGTAGTCCTGTGATATTATTCATCCCTTAAAATTCAAGCAATTGGGTACCTATTCAAGCTAGTTCTACATAAGAATTAAAAGCTACTCTGACCTGGTTATCTTAACAAAATAATAGTAGTTGAGGAGCCTTACAACAATAGTTTCACCAAGGAGATGGTTGAAGTTATCTTTGAAGCTTCTCATAAAATCAGCATAGCATTGAACAGGGGTTCTCCCTCTTAAAGCAGGAAGACTATCACTTCCCAATGAAACATACTCATAGTTTCGACTGCCCCATTGATCTGTATAGGCCAGGTCCTTATCTTTGTGCATTTCTTCGACCACCCACGTGGGCAAAGCAATACTGCACAATAACAACAATAACAACCCATGCATCTTTTCAACAATTATCATTAATTAAAATTTAAAAGTATTTTTTTACATAGAAAAATAAAAAATATCAATGAAAATTTATTATCTTCATAAAATCACTTCCAAAACAGGTTCAAAATACCCAACTTCTTGATAGGCTAACAGACCCCTTTTACACTATCACCCCTGTAGGGATAAACTGATGCCAAAATTATACATAATTAATATCTCAAAATGACTAATGTTATTTTATGCAAACGGGTTTCTGCAGCTCAAAGCTATTAGCTATATTGTACTGAAGAAAGTACCTGTTTTATACTTGAGTTACCCCTACAGTGGCTCAGCTGTTGAGGAACTGATTCATAAGAACCTATTTTATGAGATTAAACCTATGTTCCACGGCGTTTCAGGGACGGGGACGGGAACAGGGATAGGGGACGGCGATTTACAAATTTATATATATATAAATTTTTCAAAATTTATTAGTATATTATAGAGAGAGAGGGGGGGAAAGAGAGATATGTCAATAACATAACAACAATATCAATATGTAAATAAATCATGAGAGCAGTAGTATAACAGCATAATAAATGTCAATAAAGCATTATAACAGCAGTCTCAAACATCAATAAAACCATGGTTCAAAAGTAACAAAAACAAGAAAACTCCAATAGTGCAAATCTCTTAGGTAGAGTACATAACTTTTTAGCCTTGGATGTTGATGCTTCTCAGTTATTCAAACTACTCTTAACAAAAAGAAAATTACCCTGAAGATGGATCGAGAAGTATGCTTCCTAACATTGGTAACTAAAAATGCACATACATTTTATCCAAAAGAGCTCCGACAAACAGGGATGCAGTGGAGAAACCTCAAATTTCTTAGGCCTATAACATTCTTCAAAGTACTACAATGGCTTTTAGATAGAAAAGTAGGGTAGAAAGCTATTCACACATTGAAGACACACAAAGAATACAATAACATGCACAAAAAATATACAAATCTGATATATACACACAAAAAATATGCAAATCTGATATATACAGATACAAACAGAAAATATACAGTAACATATACAAAATATATGCAAATCTGCATCAAAGAACCATAAAAACATTAATTTTTTATGTTATTTTTGCTGCTGAAATGTCCCTGTCTGTTTGGGGATGGTGAGGGACGTCCCCGACGTCCCCCAGCTGTCCCCAAACGGACGAGAATGTTTTGGACCGTTTCGTGTTGATTTGCCTAATTAGGGGACAGCAAGGGGACGGCTGGGGACAGGGACAGCCCCTTCTGGGACAGGGGATGCATCCCGTGTAACATAGGATTAAACCGTTTTTTATGAGAGATGTTGGCATAGGTGAAGAGTTGCAATTGAAACCCCAAGAAACAATCATCATACAATAAAAAGAATTTACCATTTCCTGATATAACCAATGATTTTTTATTTATTTTTCTAGCTAGAAAAATCTCAAATATTTTGTTCACTTACTTGACAGAATCTCCAACATTTCCTCCACACTGATGGAATGACATGATAGTCTGCACTTTTAGTCCCTGATTTCTAGTCATTTCTACAAGTTCTCTATAGGCAGTCCAATTATAGTGGCCAGGAGCTTCCTTCTCAACAATTCCCCACCACACATCCATCATGACTCCTTCAACACCAATACTCTTCAAGGCCTTCAAATTTTCCATGGTTCTTTCTGGCTTATGAACAGTATTCTTATGTGTGACAACGTCCAGAGGCAGCATAACAAACACTGGAACCCCTCTGGTTTCATTCTTAACCGTGCTAGCTACGGATACTATTTTTTCTTTAACTTCATTCGGTACAGCCGTTATTATAATTGGGTATACCTCAGAATCAGGTCTTCTATGATTTGAAGCATTCTCTGATTCATTTGTAGTATGTGAAACGCCATTCGCTTCAGCAGTAGTACCATCAGAGGGAGCATTGCCCATTATAATTTCTGGGTGAAAAGCAAAATCTAAGAAGCAGATTTGATGATATTTTCTTCTGAAAATTTAGAACCTAATGGTTAATTTTGGGAGTCAGACAAGTCGCTTGTCATATATATTCCTGGTGTTGACTAGTAAGCATCTTGGCAACGAGATAAAATAATTTATTCTTTTGCAATTATTACTACAAGCAGTTTGCTTTTATTATTCGATGCTATTGTTAGGAACTTTGAAAGATTAAATAGTATCTTTAGCTTAATGAAAGATTAAATAGTATCTTTAGCTTAAGGAATATAATTGTAACGGTGAAAATTGTAGAATTGTAACGGTGAAAATTGTAGAATTGTAATGGTGAACATTGTATAATTGTAATAGTGAAAATTGAATAAGTATAATTGTAATGGTGAAAACTCTATAAGTATAAAGATATGTTTTATTGTCTGTTTTGATTGGAGTGTTATATAATACTAAATGTAATTTATAAGTTATATATTGTTCATGATTTTATATAATTTTTGATTTTTATTATTATTGATCTTACAAAGATTCATTCTTTAATATATTATTCATATCTTAAATCCAATTTACACGCGTAGAATTGATTCAAGACATTTTCACAATCATGGATCTAATCTTCAAACATTCAAAAATTCAAATTCAATTTTTTATCTTATCAACAATTTCATTAGTTGATGTCAACCAAACTAATACGCGTTTTGTTGATTGTGGGATTGGTTATCGTATTTTAAAAAAATCATTCATTTATTTTGAGCTAATCATGGATCTAATCCTCAAACATTAAAAAATTCAAATTCAAATTTTAATCTTACCAACAATTTCACTAGTTGATGTCAACCAACCTAATACACATTTTGTTGATTTGTGGACTTGGTTATTGTATTTAAAAACATTCATTCATTCATAGGCATTCTTATGGACCATATCTAGAGTTCAATTTGCAAGTAGAATATAAAAAATATATAATTATTAGAGAAATACATCAATGCATCACCCTAGGTCTATTGCATGCATGCTTAATGTCTTCAATCTTTCACTTAGATTTGTAAGGATGTCTATTAAAGATTTGACCAAGGAGAACTTGACCCTTGCAATCTAGCATATTCCTCAAAGGTGTTTATAAACACAACCTATCCTTATGTACATTTATCCAACAAAAATTAAGGCAAGTGAATCTTGACAACCCACATTCTACTAGATTAGATCCACAAGTTTCAAAGTAGGTTTACACAAGTTCAAATAAAAACTCATATAGACCAATTTTGCACACACAAGTGATTAGAGTGAAGAACTATCAAATTATAAAATCTCAAATCTTTGGAAATCTTAAAATTTAAAAATATTGGCAAATCAACTTCTAGATCTACCACAACATGATGTTTTATTAGGATTCAATTACGTAGTTTTGATACATTTTTAAAACACCACCTAAATATACATCACAAAACTTCTCCATCATTAATTTAGAGTTAAATATCACATTTAATTATTTCAACCCACATTTAATTATTAGTTTGACTTATTTATCTTATCTTATTATAATGGTGAAATTTGTGTACCCATGCCATTTTTAATTTTTTTTTTCTATTATGAGGGGAGTGCTTTGATAAATAGACATGTTGACAAATTGCATAATTTTATACAAAGTTAGGTCCCTTACCTTGTTACGTACCTTCCTTATTGCAACATTTCCATACACCTACCACTTTATCCCCTTTCCTCTCACACTGTTATACATTCACCCTATCAACTTATTTACTACTCTCATGCTCTAAATTATTCCCATGCATAAACTATTCACTATGATCTATCCCCTTCTATCTTGGGACTAGTTCGTGGTCATGGAGTCGTTTTGTGCTACTTTAAAATTTAAAATTTAAATTTGATCAAATTCCTACCTTTACCCTTCCTAGGTAGGGCTGACTAAACACAAATTATGTGATATGTTGTTATATCCTTGCATTTAAAGATATTTAATGCATTCATTATAAAATTTAATAAATCATTAAAGAAAATAGAAATAATTTATATGTACAGATTTTAATTGGTGTTCTAGAAGAAATATAGCATTATAAAATTATTTTGGGAACATCTACATGACTAAATAGTGTTAACTTTTATATTGTTTAAGTTCAAGGGGTTGATCAAGGTATATAATGCCCTTGCAACTTGATTACATGGTAACCTAAAAAGTTATTTATCAATATCACTAGCCCTTGCAAACATTGAGAAGCGTAGAAAAAGTAAAAAAAAAAGGTGACGTGAAGAAGAATAGTTTATGAATTACACAAAAAAAAATTCATGGGTGTAGGAAAAGTTTGTTGTGGTAGATGTATCCTTGATAATAAGTTTTGTCCCTACATAGAGTTAATAAAGAATTATAAATTTGAGGTGATTCCTAATATAATATTATCGATTTCTTGATCCCAAGACATACTAAATATAAATCTTCTTCATTCTTTATGCATTCACAAACTATCAAGCTAAGTAAATCTATTTTCTATTTACATTTTTCGCATTACAATCACTAGCTCATCATTCAAATGTTATCTCTTACTCAATTATTCTAGGTTAATTACAAATTATGTGTATGTTTTATTAGATTATCTTAGACTATATTTAAGGAAAGTTATTTTTCCTTTACATTTTAGTGAACCGATTTGATCCTACACATTCTTACCTTCTTCTAGGGTTTCTAATTTATACTTATATTATTTTGATTTTTCTACATATTTTCAATGTCACTTATGGTTTGATCCTTATTTTCTTGTATCTTTAGATTAGGTTTTGGTATAAATAGAAAGTTATATTTTATCTTACCCTCCCACCCTAAAATATCCTATCTTTATGGGACCTATTAGAGTTTTCTCCATTGTTTATTTACACACATTTATTCTAGATTATGATACATTTCTATTTTTCATATCATATGACACATATCCTTGATACACTTATGGAATTCAATGTTACATAAACACAATTTTTTATAGAGGTTTTATTCTATCATATCCCATATTCCCCTCATGCATTAAGATGATTAGTGACAATACTATGTTCTTAGAGATGTTTGGTTTATTTGTTCACACATTGCATGATGATACATAAAAAATAAGGGTTTATCGTTTGATTTATTGATGAATGAGATTAATTTAGATCTAAAGATTATACATCTTTTAAATCTCATGTGATAATTCCATATAGTTTCATGCGCCTTATATATGAATATCCCTCTTTCATACATGTTGATGTGACACAATTTATGACCAAAATTTTACATCTCATATTCTATGGATAATTATCTTTCACATAGTCTTTCCATAACCACTTCATTTTTAACAGACATCAAAACAGGGATGGGTCCAGTGGAGCATAGACTAGTGACTTCTCTTATTACTTCCTTAGTGATCATATTAGGTACATCGGTCCAAACAAATTGATCATGAATTTTGCTCAAAGCCATTTTGATCCACTTGATATCATAAAAAAAATAGGGAACCATTTCCATACATCTAGCTTCTTTTCAGTTCTAGGTTTTTATATTTTGGCTTTCTAGGGAGAAATCCTCACCAGTTAACTCATTTTCCCATATATCACTTAACTTAGTGGGAGAATGCTCTTCTATTTTTCCATGAATGTAAGCCCTAATATCTTTAGTTGGTAAAACCCCATATGGAATATGCGAGAATGTGCCTAACAGGTCATCATCCATGGCTTTTGTAGGATACCTCTTGAATTTTGGTTGTGGTTTTTCTGTAACCTCTATGACCCTTGATGTAGCCATTGCAAAATATATTCAAACTATTTCTAGGCAAAGTCCTTCAAAAATTAAGGTAAATAGATTCGTAAAATACCTTTTCCACGCTTGCCAATTTAGGGTTTCAATGCATTGAAACATAATCACTTTAAACACCTTGAATTCTATCTTTGTTGCTCTACTCTTTCTCAAATTATTTTTTGAAATGATTTTTCCTTAGTGAATTTACCTTTAACCTTTCAATTTGACCTAATTCTGCATTGAATGCTTCAACACATAAAGCTAGCAACACTAAGTTATCTGTATGTACAGACAACTTCTGAATCTTTGCAAACTTTTGCATCGTCATATTTTTTTTTGTAGTCTTCTCCAATAGATCAATCATGTTGATCTACAACACATATCTTCATGCTGTGGCATCAACACCTCTTTTTGGTGGGGATAAAAGATATCCATTAAAGTCCCCCCTCTTCCAAAGCTCTTGGCTTAGTTTACGGAGCAAACATCTACAACGAAGGATGGTACATATTCTCCCTTGTCTTCTGTCTCTTCCTTCTTTCTCCAAATATTTTTCATTTCCTTCTTTACTTCAATTAGATCAAAATTTTTAACTGGTTCATTCCTTTCTATTGGATTATCCTTCCTTGTATTTCTACTTTTGCAAAAATTAGCAATGTGTCCAGGTCTACTACAATTGTGACATGTGATATTCTTCTAAATGGTATTCCTTCCATCCACTCTAGATCTGCATTGATTAGCCTTGTATCCAAATCCATAGCATGTATAGGAGTTCCCATTGAAAGATTGAATCATTCTACCATTGTTATAGCCATTCATCATTTGACTTTTGCATTCACTTGCTCTATGAAAATCTTTTACATGTAAAACATTGACTAGAAAAGGATGAAACATTTCAATTCATTCTGCTTCTACATTCCATTGCTTTATTTCCAAATTTATTGCAAGAGTAGTAAAAACCATAGAAAGATGGGTACCTTTGTGTAATTAGTTGTCTAACTGGTGGTCTTCTAGCTTCATTCTTTTGATTCTAGATTTTTCCATTTTTCTTCTTATCTTCAGTCTTCTTTGGTTCATTGATCTTCTCTTCTACATTAGGTTTTTGATCAGTTTTTGAGCTTTCGCCTTTTTCAAATCCTAAGCCATCTTTACTTTTAGAGACTTTCTGCCTTGCAATCATCTCATCAAGCTTTGTAGCACTGATTTTGAATTTATCTTCATGACTTCTTGATTTTTCCAAATCTAATCTTAGATTTACAGCTTCTTGCTCAAACCTTATACATTCCTCTGATTTTATTTTCACCATTGCATTCAAGCAATCTTCAATTCTTTTTTTCTCTTCAACTTGCACTTTCAAACCAATGATGGGTTCATTTTCTAGCTTTAATTGCTCACCGACTTCCTTATGTATTTCTATGAACTTCTTGATTTTCCCTCTCAATTTTCTGATGCATTCATTTGCTTCTTTGATGTTTTATTTCAGATCTTTATACTTTCATATTTAGTCTTTTCAAGATCTTCAAGGGAAAATTTGAGTTTTCCATCTTTTCAAGCATGCAATCTTCTTCTATGAATCCAACTATTGAAATATTTTTGGAGGAATAAGAAATTTCCTATTAGCCATGTGTTCAACCTCCAAGATCTTCCCAAGTGGTTAAGCTTCTTCCAAGGAACCAAGCTCTGATACCAATTGTTGAACACCTAGAATACTGAAAGGGGGGTGAATCAATATTCTCTTAAACCATTAAAACATTAAACATCCAAGCACTTTAATGCATATTCAACTGTAGTAAGGAAAGAAAGCATGAAGCATTCACAACATAACACAACACATGAATGTTAGGATTTTCATATGGAAAATCCAAAATGGGAAAAACTATGATGAGGGTTAGCTCACAATATATTATAATTGGTTTTAGTATATTTACAAAAATGATCATTGCAAGTGGATTCACTATCCAAGTGGACTAAGTCTCCATAGAGAAAGATAGAAGAGAGATGGTGGCTCACAACCTAATTTGAACTGTTACAATTATATCTTATTATATCTTATGTATGTATGAATTATAGTTCCATTGAAGCACAATAATAATATTTATTTGATTCTGGTTCAACACTCTGCTTTGCTCTTCATTCACATAATTCTGATCTTCAACTTAACATTCACAACTTAGCTTCATATTGCTATGATCAAATTTCCATCATCTCATCACATACTACATAACATACATCAAAAATATAAAAAAAATCCAACATATATATCTGCATCAAGTGTAACAACAATTAGGTTGGCCTAATTAGATGTAACAATCAAAATATATCTTGTTGGATCCAAAACTCTTTAAGCACACAATGCGCCATAATCCAATACTCAAAGCATCTTGAAATAGATTGGAATGAACCTATAATTGATCCCACATAAGATAGAAATACATATTCAACCTTCACATACTTTCAAACATATTAGGTTGACTTCAGATACACTAGTAGAATTTGACAAATAAATGATTACATGGCTAGAAATTTTAGTCACAACAACTAAAAATGACTAAATTCTACTAATTTTTTGCAACTTAGCTATAAATGAGTAAATAAATGACTAATTTGGTTGTGGACTAAAAAAATATTTAGTCACACAAATAAAACGACTAAGTAGTCATTTATTTAGTCACAATCCATTTGAATAGATCATTTAAGAAATAAAAAATCAATAGTACTATTCCTAATTTTCATTTTAATAAATATACTCTAAAACTTTGGTCGAAACCTTATTTTCAAGCATAGCCTGCCAAAATGGAGAATTGAAATGACATAATTTTCATTTTAATAAACACACTCTAAAACCTTTGTCAAAACCTTATTTTCAGGCATAGCTCGCCAAAATGGAGAAGTATTTTTAGGCATAGCCCACCAAAATGAAGAATTGAAATGAATCCCTGTAAATAGTTGAAGTTGGTTAGGTTCAAGCTTTTTAGTGAAGAATGACAGAGAATGGTAAGGAGATGTGTGTGATAAGAGGCATAGGATTCATTGCTACTTATCTCATTCCTGCTTTGCTCAACAAGGGTTACATTGTTTATGCTATTGTTTGTAATCTAGGTATTTAATTGACACATATTTGCATAATTTCAAATTCCTTCAGATGCTTTTGAAGCATCAATGTATCTTGTATAGGGTTTAGAATGATTTATTTTAATTTTAAAAAATAACTAAATGATGTATTTGCTTGTGATTAGATAATGTGGAGAAGATAGGGTATCTATGGGATCTTCCCGATGCAAAGTAGAGGCTTAAAATAATGAAAGATGACTTGTTAGAAGAAGGAAGATTTGATGAAGCAATAAATAGAGTGGATGGGGTGTTTCATACTGGTTGCCCTATCACAGTGCCAAATGATCACAACATCATGGTAGGTTGTCCTCCACTGGATTTTTTTTTCTTTTTCTTTTTGTTCTAATGACATAAATTGGTTTAGTTTTATTCTCTATGAAATGTATTTAGTTTTATTCTCTATGAAATGTATTACTAAGCAGGAGGCCTTCATTGATCCTAGTGTGAATGGGACTCAATTTCCTCAAGTCTTGTTCAAGATAATCCTCTGTAAAGAGAGTCATGCTTACATCCTCCTGCTCAACTATCAGATATAACTACAATACTCAAGAGCTTTCTCTTTTAGATGAGTCCCATTGGAGAAATCCAAAATACTAAAAATAGTATAATGTAAGTTAAAATACCCTCCTTTGAAGATTATATTTAGAAGCATTGAATTAATTGTACAAGAGTAATTAATAGGCACCGCTTGTTGTGAGTATAAGAGTAAACTTGATCATCTTGGTATAAATAAAAAAAAGCCCCAAAATATCTCCATAAAATTATCCATGAAAGCTTTTACTTCTTAGGTTCAACTCACATCTGCATAATTCTAAATTTAGGGTATGTTTTGCTTGCAACTTTGGTATGCATATGCAAAAAATCTTGTTGAGAAAGAGGCCTGGAAGTATGCAAAGGGGTAGGGCCTCGATCTGGTTGTGGTAAACCCATAATTTGTTGTTGGACCACTTCTTGCACCTAAACCTACCAACACTCTTGCCTCAATCCTAAACATAATGAAAGGTTGTGGATATGGTTAAAAACTTTGAGAACTTTGTTAGTATTTAAATGATTATTAAGTCATATTTTTTTAAAAATGCACATTTTATAAAAGGGTTGTAGGCTCTCTCATGAGCATGTTCCAAACAACATGAGCATGTTCCAAACATAACATGAGCATGTTCATAATGGAACCTAATTATCTTCTTGATTCAAAGGTTTTGTTTTAGACATGTTTCAAACCCTATAAGTGGATCATAGTTGATTTGAAGCTATCACTGTTATAACTTATAAGCCATAAATGTTAATTAATTGATAATGGTGCAGTGGTTCACTAGTGAATTGCCAACAAATGATGAAAATGAATGCAGTGTAACCTAGATGAATAAAATGTATCATACATTTGTATGGAACTTGAATTAGCCATTTTCAAAATGAAAAAGTACCACTGTTATCAAACATTGTCACCCTTATTTACCTTTTGTGACTGTCCTTGCATTTGACACCTTGCACAGTCACTGTCATTCAAATAAGCCTTAAGAGGTCTCCCTTAAGAAAAAAATTCACCCTTTTAACTAAAACCCTAGGCATCTTAGAAGCAAAACAAGCATATATAATGATTGTTTTTCCACTTTTGGGGCAATCTTATCACTGTTTCCATGTATTTAACCTCTGAGATGATATTCACCTTATCTCCCTTTGATCATCACAAAACTGTGCTCCATTGCTTGCATGGATCTTCTCAATAGAAACACATCCCTAAGGCACTATCCTCACAACCATTAATGATAGTGGACTAACTTCTTGATCTTCACTCAACACTACATTTAAACTGCACTGCCATTGCTTTCTTTAACTATATTGACCTCCATCTTTATTTGAAAATATATCTTAGTCTACGGACAATAGGGTTTTAGAATCAAAGGGGTTCATCACATGACATTCAAGATTGACTGCTATACTGCCTTAACTCCTCATCTCTTTTGATTGTCATCACTTTGCTTTTTTTAGCTTCATTGTGACTGGGTCATGCAAATAATTGCCTTGCTCATTATTATTAATACCATTCATGCCCTCCAACTTGAATCTCATCATGTCAACAAAAACCTAGCAACACAACCTTGAATGACTTAATTTAACTACTAAACATTCTTATTGTCCTTTGACTGCAACGAGACTAAGTCTTCAAACTACACATTATTCTTGATATGATTGTTCACATGACCATTTGATAGTGGATTGTCATGTTTTGTTTCTTGACCAAACATCTCTCAATGTTAACCCATTGTCCCTTGATCAATAGACAATCCTTCATTATTATTTGGTATGCTTTGCTTAAAATTCTACCTCTTTTGACCTTTATCTTTGAAAACACAAAATTTTGCAACCCTTTACTTATATAGTGACTACCAAACTTAATTCACTACACCATCCATGATATCGGGTTGCTTTCATTTAATTTCTCTTAATGAGGAAGCCAATCCCTTAATGCCCTTGAACAATGATAGAGTCTCATGGTGATTTAGGTTTCACACATGGTAACTACAAATTAAATGTTTTGGCTAAATTTATAGCTACTATTTTTAGGGAATCTTCTGTCAGGAAGTTTTAATTGTTTTTCCAGATCTTTATTGTTTCTAATTTAATGATTTTAATATATTATCTGACATTTGTTATTTTTTAAAGCTAACTTCACTATCCAGTAGAGTTAATTTGATCTTGGTGTAATGATAGTCATCCTCTAATTTAAGAGTTATTAGCACAGCTTTTAATGAATTTCAATGACAATTTTTATATTAATTTTGTATTTATTAGTGTATGAGATGGTCTATCTTATATAGGAATTTGTAAATGATGTTATTTTTATTTATTTTTCAAAATTGATTTTAATTTTTAATTTTTTTATTTATATTTTGGTTTAAGTATAATATGAGTGTAATTGATCTAGATCAATTTTTACACCCTACAATGTAAGGAAGCTAAGGGAGCGAAACAACTTCCTACACTAATCTTGAGAGGAGAATAAAGCAAAAATTTTACAGATCTATAACAGTTACAAAAAATTAAACAAAAATAAACATAAATATCATGCATACCATGACACAATGATTTACATGGCGAAAACCCTTTCGGGAGAAAAACCCCACACTCCAAAAGCCGCCCAATATATTATTCAATAAATCACAAAGATTACAATATACTTGTAGAGCAAGCTTCTCATAGGAGTATCACCACTCAGAGATCAAGAGACAACACGACCGCTATCAGACTCTCAGAAATCATCACAATCTCTGTTGCAGTCAGAATACAACACCCTCATAAAATAGAGTTACATTCTAGGGCAAGACAGGCCAAAAAATATTTGCCATTAGATCTAAAACCTAATAATGAATGGTCCGAATTTACAATATATCCTTTATTTAATGTATGTTGACTATTCTAGAAGTTTCTTGAAAAAGTTAACATGGTCACATTTCGCTCCGTGCTGCCATTGTATACACCTATCGGTGTAACTAGGGAACATATATATAAATATATATATACATCCTATCAAAAATAAACCACATATAATTGCAAGGTTGAGACATATTTTCCCAATAAATCTCCCACTTGTCGAACACCTTGCAAGAGCAATGTGAGGGTGTAAACATTGTCTCTTTAATTGCTAGGGGCCGAAAGGCCCATAGTCTCTGAACACCATATGAACTTCTCTATGCTCACATGCTTACTTAAAGAATCAACAACATTCATCAAAGTCTCTACCTTAACTAGCTTCGTGCCCTACCATCTTCGACCATATCTCTAACAAAATGATACTGGACATCAATGTGCTTGGTCCTAGCATGAAATGTTAGGTTCTTGGCTAGACATATCACACTTTGACTGTCACAATAAACTGTCACTGCACTTTGTTTTATACCAATATATGAACACAGTCTCTTAAGCCAAATGCCTTCTTTACAAGCATGAGTAGCTGCCATATACTCTGCTTCGATAGTGGACAAAGCAACCACAACCCGCCGCTTACTCATCCAACTAGTTGCACCACCAAATAAAGTAAACACATAAGCACTGGTGGATTTTTTTCTATCAACATCAGCCACCTAGTCTGAATCCACACAACCATGAATATCAAGGGAAATATCATCTTCAGTCACATTACTATGATAACATAAGGAATAATTTGAGGTACCCCACAAATATTTGAAGACTCTTTTAACTGCATCCCAATGAACTCTACTAGGATTAGACATATATCTAGAAAGAACTCCCACTGCTTGGGAAATGCCTAGTCTAGTATAGACCATAGCATACATTAAACTTCCAACTGCACTTTGGTAAGAAACTCTACTCATGTCTTCCATCTCTGATGGGGATGTTGGACTATTTGAATAGATAACTTTGTTCCAACTGAAACAGGAACACACAACAATCTACAATCCTAAATATCAAACCTTTGTAAAATTGAATTCACATACTTACTTTGGCCAAGCCATAACATTTTGTTCCCTCTATCTCTTTTAATTTCCATCCCAATAATGTGTTTAGTTGAACCAAGATCTTTCATTTAAAATTTGGTAGTAAGTTAAGATTTTAGCTATGAAATCATACCTTTTCCTTTGCCAATAAATAACATATCATAAACATATAATGCAATAAATAGGAAACGATCATCATTAGTTTTATAATAAACACAATGATCTAATTTAGCATGCTCAAATCCCAAACTCAATGCATATATATCAAATTTCTAGTACCACATCCTAGGACTTTGTTTTAAGCCATACAAAGATTTCTTCAATTTGCAAACTAATTTACTTTTACCTTTCACCACGTAGTGCTTTGGATGTGTCATATAAATATCCTCCTCTAAATCACCATGAAAGAAAGCAGTTTTCACATCCATTTGCTCAACCTCTAAATCAAAAGTAGCAACAATAGAAAGAAAAAATCTAATGGATGTCATTTTTGCAATAGGAGAAAATATCTCACCATAATCAACACCCTCAACTTGAGAGTAACCCTTTGCAACTAACCTTGCTTTGTATTTCTCAATACTTCCATCTAAACCAATCTTTTTATTGAACACCCATTTACAAACAACCAATTTTCATCCTCCAGGAAATGGCACAAGATCCCATGTATCATTCTTTTTCAAAGATGCCATTTCTTCATCCATAACAATCTTCTAGGATTCTGCATCATTCATACCTAGTGCCTCTTCTACAGATTTGGGTTCATCCATGTTAGTATTTAAAGAAAAAATACATCTCCAATCATTAGGTGTATACCTTTCAGGTGGTTGTCTATGTCTTGTAGACCTGTGAACAAGTTGAGTTGGAGGTTCTTCCTCCTCTTATGATGATCTAGAGCTAGATGAGCTCTCCTCAACTTCTTGTCTACCCTTGGGCCTCGATTCAACTTTCTTAGGTGTAGAAGAAAATTGAATCATATCTTGTTTATTTTGTTCAGGCTGCAATGTAACATAAGAAGGCTTAGTTTCTCTAAAAATAACACTTCTACTATGCATTACCTTATGTGCAATAAGATCCCAAAGCTTGTATCCTTTCATACGATAACTATATCTAATAAAGATACATTTCACAACCTTGATCTCCAACTTTGTTCGCTTCTCCTTTGGCACATGTGCATATACCTCACAACCAAAAACTCTAAGATGTCTCAATGATTCAAGCTTGTGACCCGACCATGATTCTATAGGCATCTTATCAACAAGAGATGATGTAGGAGACCTTTTAATCAGATAACATGCAGTGGCCACAACTTCAACCCAAAACCTTTGTTCTAGGCCAACACCACTCAACATACTCCTAGCCTTCTCCATCAATGTCCTATACATTCTTTCTACAACTCCATTCTGTTGTGGAGAATACAAAGTTTTCTTCTATCTATGAATACCACAATCTTTACAGAATCTATCAAAATCATTAGAGAAAAATTCACCGCCATTATTAGTTCTTAAACATTTTATTTTCTTTCCAGTCTGCAACTCAACCATTACTTTAAGTCGATTGAAAAATTCAGATTTACTCTTTAGAAAATATACCCATGTCCTACTATAATCATCAATAAATGAAACATAATATGTGGATTTACCAATTGAAGGAACATCTACAAGACCAAACACATCAAAATGAATAAGATCCAATACACCACAAGGTTTATGAGAACTCAACTAAAATTAAATGCAATTTTTTTTTCCATAAATGCAATGCTCATGGAAATCAAATTCAAGATTATAATTAGACAAACCTTCAACAAGGTTTTTATTTTTCAAGGTCCTTAGACCCTTTTTTGTAATGTGGCCAAGTCTCTGGTGCCATAACATAGTTTTCTCTGTAGGTAACTTTGTCTCAGAAGAAAGAGCACCATTGGGTACCCAAAAGCCATGACCATTTGCTGACGGTGAAACCGTCACTTCTTCCACAAACTTGCTTTTCATTGAAGTAATATTGCACTCAATAATGCATGCATCTAGCTTATATAATGTGCCATATATGAAATCTCTAGAAATCACCATAGCACCTCTAACCATCTTGCATCCTACATCAAAAAATACTACTTGCACACTCGCATCTATTAGTTTTCTCATAGATAAAAAATTTTGTGCTAATCCAGGGATATACAACACACCATTAATCCTTTTTATTCTACCATTAGGAAACCTGATTTTAAATTTACCACAACCAACAATGTCTAAATGAGAATCATCACCCAAGTACACCTTACCTCCATCAAATCATTCATATTTAGAAAACCAATCTCTATTAAAGGTCATATGGAAAGATGCACCTAAGTCAATTAACCATGCATCATTATTTGCACGAGTTATGAAAGCTGCAATGAATGCGTCACCATCTTCCTTCTTAGACTCAGAATCAAAAGAAACTTTCTTGTTTTTCTTCTTCTATTCTTCTTTGCATTCCTTACGAACATGTCCAAGCTTACTGTAGTTCCAACAAATAACTTTGGACTTTCCAGGAGATTTAGATCTCTCCCTGGACTTGGATTTTCCATGCTTCTCATTCTTCTTTCCTTTTTCCTTAGGTCTTCCACAAACATTCAGGGCCTCCTTGGCAGTGATGGATACCTTCCTCCTCATCTCTTCAAAAATAAAAGAACCCACCACATCTTTAGTCTTCAAAATAATAGAAGTACTCCCAATAGCCATAACAAGAGAATCCCATGAATCAGACAAAGAACAAAGCAGGATCTAACATTTCTCTTCCTCATCCATTTTAACACCAACTAATGCCAGCTGAGCCACCAACACATTTAACGCTTCTAGGTGGTCTGTAATTCATCCACCATCTTCCATTAGGGTGAAGCCACATAAGTGGTTTACACTTTTGAAGAGGAAGGAAATTTCAAAATTTTCCCATTCCTCATATCAAATGGGTTCGGCCGAACCCTAAGGTTCGACCGAACCATTTAGTTGGTTTGGTTGAACCTTAGGGTTCGGCCGAACCCATGGTTCGGCCGAACCAACTAAATCCCCTATTAAAAAATCATACTGGAGTGGGTTCGGCCGAACCTAGGTTCGGCCGAACCCATTTAGTATGGCTAAAACAAAAAACACATTCATTTAATTACTTTTTTTAATTGTATGTGTTGGTGGTTCGGCCGAACATGGGTTCGGTCGAACCCAAGTTCGGCCGAACCCTTCCAAGATGTTCGACCGAACACTTGTTCGGCCGAACCCCTCTTTTTTCATCCTTGGTTCCTAAGGCACCAGAATTGTTGAAAATTTTGCGTTTTGAAGCTCAATTTCAGAATGAAAATGGAGAAGATCTCAAAAACCCAACTAGTATCGGGTTCCCCTCAAAATGAGCTATCCAACGAATATAATTTTAGTATGTTTTGATTATATTATCTATCCGCTTTTTAAGTTTTATTAAATATAGGTTTTTCAGAAAACAAAACTCTCTATTCTTCACAAATGGAAAAATAGAAGATTATCAAAAAAAAAATTGAAAAATATGAGTGCACCAGATATTGGAGTCCTTGATCCAACAAAAAAAAAAAGAATTTCGATACATTGAAAGTTATGCTATAACGGTCGTTATGTCCGAATTGTAATTGATTTGACTTTAAAACTTGATTAAAGAAAAAATATTCAATAAAAAACTATCTAACTAAGTGGAAGCACTAGATATCAGAGCTACAAATCTAAATTTGAAAGAATTGGAATTTTATCTTTCAAGGAAAAAAGTTATGCGTTATCACGGTCCACTTTTTAAAAATGCTGTTTTTTGAAAAAAACCAATTTTCGTGGGAGATGGAAAAAGAAGTGCAATCTGATTCCAAAAAAATTAAAAAAATATTTTTAGAATCTAAAGACAAAATATGACAAGACTCTAGTTTGCATCATCTTCAAATTCTTTACGGTTTAATCGCTATAGGTGCCCGAATGTGGAGATTGTGTTAAAAAAAAAATATCAGTGTCCAGTTAGGCCAAAAAGTGTAAACCACTATTGTGGGATCACCCATTATCAAGGAATACAACTTCTTCCTCAAGAAAATATTGTTCACTAAAGATTTGGCTTGATACATCTCACCAAGCTTCTTCCATAGTTTCTGTGTAGAGGTCTCTTCATGGACATTAATTAAAATAGAGTCTACCAAGCACAATCTGATTAGACCCTTAGCTTTACGGTCCATAACATCATATTGAGCATCCTGAGTAGGATCTGCAGGCCTTGAAACATTCTCATCAACAACATCCCACATATCTTGATCTATCAACAGATCGTCCATCTTTATCTTCCACATCTCAAAATAATTTCTAGAAAATTTCTCCACCTTTATTCTCCCTGATGAACTTTCCATCTGAAAATTATTGCAACAAGATCACAAAGTGTCTTTTGCACAAGATACCACTCAAATATGGATTAGTTAAAAAAACCCAACAACCCACAATTGAAACCAAAGGTGATCAAGCTCTGATACGACTTGTAAGGAAGCTAAGGGAGTGGAACAACTTCCTACACTAATCTTGAGAGGAGAATAATGTAAAATTTTTATAGATCTTTAATAGTTACAAAAACTTAAACAAAAATAAACATAAATATCATGCATACCATGACATAGTGATTTATGTGGGGAAAACCCTTTCGGGAGAAAAACCCCATAGTCCAAAAGTCGCCCAATATATTATTCAGTAAATCACAATTTAGATTACAATATACTTGCAGAGCAAGCTTCTCACAAGAGTATCACCACTCAGAGATCAAGAGACAATACAACCACTATTAGATTCTTAGAAATCATCACAACCTCTGTCGCAGTTGTAATACAATGCCCTCATAAAATAGAGTTACATTCTAGGGCAAGACATGCCAACAAAATATTTTCCATTAGATCTAAAACCTAATAATGAACGGTCCAGATTTACAATATATCCTATATTTAATGTATGTTAGCCATTCTAGAAGTTTCCTAAAAAATTTAACACACTCACATTTCGCTCCGTGTTGCCATTGTATACACCTATCAGTGTAACTAGGAAACATAGATACATCCTATCAACAATAAAACACATATAATTGCAAGGTTGAGACACATTTTCCCAACATAAAATTTAAATTAGAAGTTTCAAATTCATGATTTTAAATTTAAAACTTTGTCTTTTTATTTCACTATAATAAGCTAATTAAAATGTAAATTCTCCAAATTACATTCCAAAGTAGCATATTTGAAGACTAATCCTAACTGAAATGAATCATTAAGGGTCTAAGAGAGAAGAATTGATAAATTTATAATTAAATTGCAAGTGATTAAGATGAATTATAGTAGCATTGTACCATCATCCTAGGAGCGTTTATATGCTTGTTTGTTGTTCTTAGTCTTCATTTAGAATTGTTGAATTGGTATATCTAGGTCTTTGAATGAACACCAAAGAAAGATATACAACATGAACACAAATCATATTTCCATCATACAATCTAAGTTCATTTAGACATATGAATACACTAGACATTCATTAGAGTATATAGAGACACAAATTAACACATTTTTTATTGATTCCAATATTTCTGGCTGACAAATTAATGGAGAAGGAGATGGATTTCTGCAATAATTTTAGTTTATATGAAAAAATCACTCATAAATCAAAACTGTACAGAGCTTATGCATGCATTCACTTGGTGCTTTTGTTGGTTTTCTGGCCTATAGATTAGTGCACTCTAGGGTAAAAGCACAAAGTTGTGTCACACTTTATAAAGGAAATGGCCAACATTGATCCAATTTTTAAACTTGAATCACTAAAAGTGGCATATATTTTTTGAATTTTGAAATGATGTAAACTAGTAAAATATGTATTTTTTAGTATATTTTATGTTTATATTTTTAAAAAAATTATAATTTTTTTATTTTAACTAGTTTTTAATAAATTAACACTATAATTTAGTTGTTGATAAAATGTTGAAATATGAAGTTGCATGGGACGTCAAAATTTTTATAGTAAATTTTATTTTTTTCTTTCAATTTTACTTTGTGTATTTATAACTTGAAACTTTAGTGCATGGATATATTTTTTTCCAATTTTTATAAATATATATTTTTAAATAAATATTAAAATGTGCATGAATAAAAAAAAGTTGTTTCCATCAGACACTAACTTTCATATTAAATATTTATCTAAAATGGAAAAAAAATTATACCATCTTGAAATAGATTCTTTTATCTAGTGCATCATATTTTTTAAATAAGTTTTAGTATTTTTCCTTGGCATTGTAATCAATCTAATATTTTGTGTTGATAACCTATTTTTTATTAAAATAAAATATAAAATATATATAATAATTAAACTATTAAAATAAATATATATTTGAAAACTACACTTATGGATCTACGAAAGGGTATTTTTTATATTTTAAAAAAAATGTTATTTACATTAGTAGGAATTATTGAAACTTCAAGTTTTTCAAATAATTTTATTTTTTTGGTAAATTAGACTCAAAGTGGTGCTCCATATATTTTTAGCCAACAATTTTAGTTGAAAAAGTTTTGGAAGTATCTAACTTAGCTAAAATGAATCTTACGAGATCATATGTTTGACCAAAATTGATTTTTAGTTAGAAATACTTAAATTCAGTTGTGTTGATAAGTTGGCTGAAAGTGTGACACAACTTTGTGCTTTTACCCTCTAGTGCTGAATTAAATGGACTTTGGATGATAGCTTTTCTCTGTGAGCTCTATTTTTCATTCCATTGGATCCTCGATCAGAATGTGAAATGGCAGCCCATTGAGTATAAAGCCTACCCAGAGAGACTTACAAAGAGGTGAAAACCATACTACTACATAAAGTGAGGCCTAGTAGATTTAGTATTGTTTAGGAGTGTTATAACTTGAAATATTGTACATTCTTAATAGATTTTTTTGGTGATTATTTGTGTTGCAGATATGGTGGAGAATTTGCTTCCAAGCTTCCTTCTATCGACATAACTATCACTACAACGAACCCTTTCAAGGAGCCTACTATAATGACTGCCAATACCATTCTTTTAGTGCTTGCACTTGATTACCTAGTAGAAATATTTGCATGTTATGTCTCAGATGATGGTTCCTTTGCCATTACTTTTTTCTCTCTAGTGGAAACTCTAAATTTTTCCAAAAGATGGGTGCCTTTCTGCATAAAGTTAAATATAGAGACGAGGGCTCCATTTATGTATTTCTCCAAACAAAATAAACCTTTTGATCCAAAATTTCTCAAAGAATGGAAGGATATGAAGGTAGCAGAGCATGCAAATTTTATTTAAATTTTTGCTAGAAGTCAACTGATTGAGTATAACAAAACTTTTCCCTGTAATGCATTAAAAATAATGTGTTTAGAATTTAAGATTGTGAAGTGTCTTATAGGGTGAATATGAAATTCTAGAGGAAAATCTTACCAAAGAATTGGAGACAGGACTAGTTCCATTAGATTCAACATCTCAAAATAGTATCCAAGGTTTTGTGCACAAAAACTCAAGACATAAGAAACCACTCTAGTATTGTGTAGGTGATAATCAACTACCTACCTGCTTTTGGAACAATATTCTTTTTTTCAAATTAACATCTCTATTGGAACTGTTCAAAGATTGTGTATTAAACTTGAACCCCTATTTCATTAAAGTAAAACTTGTTATTTATATTGATCCAGGTTATTCATGAAAACAAAAGGGATGAATGAAATGAAAGTGATATCTTGCCCCACCTTATATATGTTGCAAGAGAAAAATGTCCCTATGTTGGTCATCATTACAAAGCTGGTGTTGTGAATGCTATGGTAATTCAATTTCATATGGTCTACTTTTTGTAGGATTTGTTTTGAAGAATGAGCTTACTGTTTGTAATGATAATTCAAATAGCCTATGAATAGTGACGTTTATGTATTGAAGTCAAAATTTTTTAACGACCATACCAAGTTCTAGATAACATTATTCATATGTCCAAAATGATTTAGAGAGTATTGTTTTGATTTAGCTTTACAATGTTTTTTTGAATTAGAGCCCATTTGGATGGGATTCGAAAAGGCCCCTAACCACAAAGAGGAGGATAAATCATTTTCCTTAAATGACAGTTTTTGACTCAAAGAAGCATTAAAACCTAAGTCTATTTTCTGTGAGGAGGTAATAAACAATGCTTAGGGTTCACTGTTAAGAGTTTGATGATAGTACCTTGAGACCTTTGAGACAAGAGGATAGTCAAAGTATGCAAAGGAAACCATCTAAAAATCCAGTGCAATGAAACACTTCCCTTTGATGTAGGGACTGTCCTCTTCCTTTTAGATATTTTCATCCTACATACCATAGAAAAAATGCAATTTGCTTGATTTTGGGAATGATTGATGATAAATTGGACTTAATAAGGCCCTGATTTGGTGTTGTGAGGTGTTTTTCACATCCACACTAGGTCTTGGACCCTTGCAAACCAAATAAAATGCATTCATTAAAGGTGTTGTAAAGGACTTTTACACTTTTCTAGGCTTAATGAACCTATACTCCCTTAATTAAACATTATAAAATGTGTTTAATGACATTATCACATCAATCTAGAAGGCTTGTAAAATAAAATTAATGTTATTCTAGTGTTGTAATGTGTCTTACACATTCACATTGGATGTTGTGCCTTCCTAGGCTATGTGGACCTCATTTTCTTTTTGCAAAGTGTATTTAATCACACTTTCACATTGAATTATGTGTCCCAAGCCCTGATTGAACTTCACATCATCTTTAATAGGCCCCTATTACCCCATATTGTGCATCTCGAGACAATATTTGATGAGATAATCGACAAAGTCACTATATAAACCTAATTTTCTTATCTCCCTACAACCCAACTGGAAAATGGGCCCCTCTGGGACTAATTCAACATCTATGGTGAATGAGTCCCTGCTAGGTGGGACTGACTCACCCAAGGTTGGAAATGAGTTCCATTTGGGCCATTTTTGACCTTTGAGTGAGAAATTTTGGAAATCAAGTTTTATTTTTCTTCATGTCGGCCTTGGGGATCCAATTTACAGGAAAATAAGGTGAATTTCCTATAAAACCAAGTCTCTAAACCCTAATTCACATCTCTTAACTCATTCACAACTCATTCATCATTTGTCTTCCACTCCAAGCCAAGCAAGTTAGGGTTTTTACATTCTAAGTCATCAAGAAAGCTTCCAAAGACATTCAAGGGTAGAATCCTTCCTATATTACATTGCAGAAATTCAAGATCAATCACTATGGCAAGGTAATAACTCCATTATTGCATGCTTCATTACATTCTTTTCTCATGTTGGTTTAATTACCTAAAAAGGGGTTTGACCAAGGCAAATCCCCATGCCCTAACATTCAACATTTCTCTTTCCCTTCTCGTGTGTTTGCAGATTTAGGCATCTTGGAAGCTTGGAAATCATTAAGAATCAAGATAAAAAGTTGTTTAAGTCTTATCTTCTTTGTATAAGGAAAAATATCAACAAAAAGTCACTTTCAGACACAAAAATTAGACTTTTGGAGGTGGACACCTGTCAGGAACTGAAGAGTAGAAAAGAGACTTTAGTTTCCACCTTTGAATCTTTAGAAATTAAAAAGTGGACTCATTCACCATGGGTGGTGAATAAGTCCCATTGCTAGGCCTGATTTTGGTTTTCTATAGTTTTGGATACCCATTTGTCTGAGACGGGCTCTAAAATAGTTTCCTAGATTTCAGACTAATTCACCCAGAATGGTGAATGAGTCCCACTAGGCCTAAAAATTAGGACCAAAAGTATTTAAAAATTAATTTCAAGTCTCCAACAAGTTTACAGGTTCCATTCTTTAGTTTCATTCATTTTTGTTATAGCTTACTTTCATTTCTAGGTATTTTTGCATTACACAATGTGTTTTCGAACAAGTTGAATTTCAATAGTTTTTAGTTAATAATCAATATATTTTACTAGTTTTTTGCATATATATCATTGAATTTAGGCATATTTACATTGTAATTTCATTAGTTTGAGTGAACCACCTAGATTTTGGGTGTGGGATCTATCTCTTTCCTTTAGGTGAAAACCCTAATTGAGCAAAAGAGAGTCATAGCATTTCACACCCCTAAAATCTATGGTTCACATCCTTAATTAGTTCACCTCATAGTGTTGCTTACTTGTAGTCACTAATCTTCCATGTGAACCTCAAGACACTATCATCAAGCATTGACTCCTAGAGGACTGTCTTTGATTTCTAATTCTTCATGAACCTTCAAGACTTTCGTAGCTCTGAATTTGATCATTTTCTTACACTTTATTGGTCATTTACTATCACAAATAACAACCAAGTTCTTCCTTATAGTCCTAAATAATATCCTTTACCATCTAATGCTTGAGATTGCATGGTTTACCCTCATGTCTTATGACTACCTTTTCACTGTACTCTATTACCTTTGATCCATCAAGATTAATTCCATTTGTTTCATTCTTGGTTTTGATCCAAAACATAAGATATGACTGTCTTCTTATGAGATCATTGGAACCCTTGATTCATTTTTTTATACTCTTGACTGGTTAGAGATATTGCCACTAAACTTGATTCATTTTTTATACTCTTGCAAGGCATGTGTGAATCATGGAATTATTTCAAAAATACAATATCTCTAACAATAAATAAATGTTTTGTTATTGCCCCTATACAACCCTTGATTTACCTATTAAAAAATATAACCTTGAGCTCATACGTAGTCCAATTAAAATCATCAGAAAGGGTGTTAATATTTGTGTAATGACTACAATTACATATATATTTTTAATTTATAACCACAATGTTTTGAAAACCCAATCAACATACATAATTGATATAGTCCATATATTCCATTTGAATTACGCTGATCTAGCTTCAATAGTTGAACTGTTGTTGAAATTTTCATGGTAGAAGTAATGCACATGTATAATTCTACAAAAAATCTATGTAAGAAAATAGTTGTTAGGCATATAGTAAATAGTTGTCACAGAGAAGAAAAGGATCACCAAAAATAGTGGTACATTTTCCTTTAGTCTTAAAGTGATCAAGTGAAGTGAATTATTTCACAAATTCTTTAATACAAATTATTATGTTATGTCAAGGAATGAAAAGATTATAGGATATGGACAAAATGAGGTTGGTGAAAAGATTCTATTGTTTTTAAGAAATTCAGTGTTAGGCATGGTGCCAACCACAATAGTATCCACTCAGCCTATGCACAAATGGAAATTCTTGAATAGGTATGGATATCCACAAAATAATTACTAGAAGCTGATTTTGATCAGATATTGTAGTTCTAATTGCACTAACATGTATGCATAATATGGAAGCATACATAGGGCACACAAATACAACTTCTTCCATAAAATACTTCAAAAATTCCATGGAATGCAATTATTTTAAAATATTGTTAACAAAGTGTTGAAAGCTCATTTAGCAATTGTGATTGGCAAGTATAAGACACAACTATGCAGTCTTTGGCACCATCCTCACAAACTTGTGCAAATCTAATAGTAACTTGGTTCAAGGGTTCAATATGGGCCTCACCTCCAAGCATCACAATATCAGTGAGTGGTTAGATATATTGGATTCTTGAAATGATTCCATGATTCACACATGCCTTGAAACCTCCACACTAGATTGCATAAGTATCTTTCAACACAATTGGGATGATTGCACTTAAAGAATCTTGACATATGATCTGCATCTTAATGCACAAGGATGCATGCCAATCTTAGTAATTTTCACAACAATGCACAATACAATGCATAGCTCATTGCACCGTGTGCACAATACTAGGAATCAAGTCATGTCAATGCATACAATTCCTTGCTTCATGTACCACCTCTGTAGTGCCAAGAATCATGTTGTTCCCCCAAACATAGGTCCTAGCTTCATGCAACACCACTCATGCACTTAGAACCATGTTGCACAATACAAAGACATCACACATCTCTTGCATATCCCTTTGCTTCATGCATCACTCACTCAATGCCAAGGATCATGATGCATAGCTTCATAGGAAACTTTGTTTGAATTCTATGCCACATCTACACTTATGTGCATTAGCATATATTGGACGTACAATCTAAAACTTTGCGTACAATGTAGTACAACATCTTGGGACACTATGTGACAATTCAACACAACTTCTAGAACCATTTCATGCCACATCAACTTTAAAATAGGAAGCAATCAAAATTTTAACTATCGAGAGATGAAGTGATTCATGACATAGCTACCTTAATTGAGGATCAATTAAAAGCCTTGGTGCACCTTTATGTTTCAAAAAATGCCTCAAATAAATGTGATATCATGGATACCCGCTTTCCCATAATCACTTCAAGTCGTGCCTATGATGATGTGGGGCTTTCCCACATAATCACAGACATGACTTGAAGTGCTTGTAGGAGAGCAAGTATCATGTGAGATATCAATCATATGCTTTGCATTTTGTATAGAAATTTTCAAAAGCTTCTAATCATCTAAGATTGATTAATTACTATAGTTTGTTGACTAAGCATAACAATGATCCTTGGAGAATGCGGCTTGTGAATAAACATTACTACCTAGAGAAGGTTTTTGATGATTCAAATATGGAAGTACCATTTTCAAGGTGGCATCACAAAAATATGTTAGGGGATGCTTGGTATGTTTAGAGAGTCAATGATGTAAAATATGGTAATGGAATAACGGAAAAAATTCAATGATCAACAAATATTGCTATGAGCTATCTTTGTAAGTGTTGTTTCTCCCATGTGAGCTTGTTTTATTTTCAAGTCTTCATTTTTTAAATATTAGAGTTGTTAGATGTCACTTCTTCCTTACATTTTTATTTGAATACCTAAATTCTTTGTATGTACATTAACAAATTTTGAGAAAAACTAGTTTGAACAAGAGGAACCTTAACATATCAGTTGAATTGAATTTTCTAAAGAATCAATATATGTGACGTGTTTAATGAATTCAAGGAAGTAATCATGTAGAATATTTTCTTGTAGACCCTCTATACTTTGTCTTTGGCCATACTAAAAGAGCTGAAGATTTTCACC
>VDFB02282408.1:0-24998 GCA_007258455.2 Sequoia sempervirens | reverse complement strand
GTCATTGAAATATAGTGTAAAAGTGTTGCAAGTTGGCGCATAGGCACAAAAGTTTTCTACGTAGGTGTAGAAAACCAAAGGTTGAATAGGAAGTTAAAAATTATCAAAATTTAAGAAAAATGTGAGTTTTTTTTAGCCTTTTATGATTAATTTTAAAACCCAAAAAAAAAGGTGTGAGAGGTGTTGACTAGAGAAGTTGTTTATCCTAGGTAAATTTTAGATGATTTTAGATTGTGGGTTAGTTTTACCTTTCTCTTAATGTTGTAGTAGTAGTTTTCCAAAAAAAAAAAAAGCTTTATAATGTTACTTGATAGTTATTAAACCCAATTAGAACTCTATTATCAAAATAGATTCTAACCCTAGGATGCAAAAACAACCTTGAAAAATCAAAATTAGTTAACAAAATAGCAAGGCCAAAGGTAGTGAATGCAAGTGTTGATATTGTGGACATAAGCATCAAAGGTCGAATTGTAGGAACTATAGTTGTGAACATGAGCACAAAAAGATTGTGTGGAGGAAATAAAATTCATCATGAAAGCACAAAAAGTTGGCTTAGAAGAGAAATTTCATAGAGTTTGAATCCTACACACTTAAAAATTCACAAACTTCACACAAAAAGGTTATCAAGGAAATGGGTCCCACCAGGCATGCCAAATGTAGAGGAGGTTAAAATAGCATAAAATGCATAATAATATAATCCAAATGAACAAAAAAAATAACAAGCATTATACCTTCAAGTGACCCTCCAAGATTGAGCTCAAGATGCACCCAAATATTTTTTGATTTTCTCTAAGGATGGAATGTGGATTGCTCATAATTGTATCAACATAGCAATGGCTATTTTCAAGATGGAGAAGTGAGTGATTTGTGCTCCAATTTGTAGAAATTGGAGGGAGAAATGGAGGGGTAGGATTGATTGTTAATGAAGGGATAGGAAATTGATTTGGGGGATAAGGTTTGGATCAAAGTGGTGTTGGAAACTCAAGGTCAAACAACTAAGAGGGGGGGTGAATCAATTGTCAATGAATCATAGAATTATTCAACTTATTAACCTTAATTTCAAATATAATCATTAATCATGAAAGCATAAATGAACAACACATCAGTAGCACACATAACACCAATATTTTTACATGGAAACCTTGTTAGGGGAAAAACCATGGTGGAGGTCAACCCAGAAGATTATACCCTATTAAAAGTAGAAGGAAATATGAATGGGGAATGCACATGCATTCAATCACACTACCTAGAGCTCATTGTTCAAATACAACAAGGCTTACTTCCCAAGGAAGGAATACTATCTTACATAAATATTCTGATTAAAACTATCTAGATTTGAACTAATAAAATAACATTTGCTAATGCCTATTTACAGTTCTAGTTAAGCACATTAACACTTCTTTACTCTTCTTCACTCTTCTTCACTTCTCTTCTTTTCCTTCGAATGATATGAACTTTACTCGCACATATGACTCATACACTTCACATTCACTCCTCTTCCACACTTCAAAAAATAACTCATATATATCAAAAACAAGAAATTACATTACTATAAGTCGGCCACAAAAAGATTATAAAATAATTACAAACAATCAGCCCAAAGAAAATAAATATTATTCATGCAAATCAACCAAGGTTAGACATAACATATTGAAGACCAAAAACAACATCTCTAACATGAAAACACCTCAATTAATTTCTCCTCGAAGATCCACAACGTGCTTCAATAACTTGTCGGCCAAGAACATGAAAAACATGAACACACAAGAGAAAATATTTGATCACAAGCACAATGATCAATGTGGACATGCCAAAAAGATAGAAAAAAAACTAGAAACATCTAAAATCATCATGAAACACTAGAGAAGCATCTGCAACAACTAAACTTACTGAAATCACAAAATCTTCAATCAGGAACACTAATTGAAGTGACAAAAAAACTATCAAAATGAAAATCACCATAACTCAATCAAATATTCATGTAGATATATAAAATTAAATGTGGATAAACTAGTCATACTCAACAAGAAACCCTTTAGTCCACAACTTCAAAACAACAATTTATTGAAAACATCGACAGAAAAAACTTCACTTTGCCACTGTCAACCTGTAGTACTTCTTATTACAATTTTCTCAATATGCTCAACATATACAACTTCTAATGCAAAAATGATAATAGTGTTGACATAAATTACAACCATATATCAGCAACACAACCACAACATCCAACAATCTCCCCCTTTGGCATTGATGGAAATACATGATGTGAAAAATATCATCAACACAACTATGCTTACTCTTCCTTTAAGTTCTAATTTTTCTTTCCTCACAAGGCTCTTCTCCCCAGATAATCAGTAGTTTTTTTTCACATTACTCTTCTTCCCATTTGACGTCAATGAAAAATATCTCTTCAATACAAGCTTTGAACTACATATCTGAAATTTTGAACATCTGAACATCTGACTACTCCCCCTAAGTAGCAGCCAACACAACATCAATCCAGATCAAAATATTATCATGAAATGCATGGATTGATCTAATGCAATGCATCCTTAGTTTGGATTAAGAGGGGTGATAAACCATAACTTCCCTCTATGATACTCAAAAGTATCCTTAGGAAACAACTTTGTAAATATATTGGAAATCTTATCCTTAGTATGCACATACTCCAATCTGACTTCCTTTCCACTCACCTTTTGTCTCAAAAAGTGAAATTTTATAGATATATGCTTGGTTTTTGAATGTAGCATCAGATTTCTAGAAATGTTAATAGAACTTGAGTTATCACAAAATTTAGCAATAGGCTCATCATACACAATTCTAATATCCTTTGGCATATGTTTCATCCACAATACTTGAGTACAATTATTAGTAGCAACAATGTATTTTTCCTCTACAATAGATAAAGAAATAGCATTTTGCTTCTTACTCAACCATGAAATCAGCTTCTTTCCCAAGAAAAATGCTCCACCACTAGTACTTTTCCTTTCATTCACATCTCCTACCCAATCAACATTAGTAAAGGCACTCAAATTAAGATCATCATTTTTTGGATACCATAGACAAACATTAATTGTCCCTCTCAAGTATCTAAAAATTCTCTTCACAGTAGTCACATGAGATTCTTTAGGATCAACTTGAAATATAGCAACAATACATACAACTTTCATGATATTAGGCCTAGTTTGAGTCAAATAAAGAAATCCACCAATAACTGATCTATATCTTGTCTGATTTTCCTTCGAAGAATCATTATCAATTGTCAACATGCATCTGGTCACCATGGGTGTACCAATAGGGTTTGAATCTTCCATACCAATTTTTTTCAGCAATTCCTTCACATACTTGTACTAAGATAAAAATTCCCTTTATCTAACTAAGTAATTTGCAATCTCAAGAAGAATTTCCTCTCTCCAAACATTGAAATCTCAAATTCATTTTGCATCTCATTAGAAAACTTCATACACAAGCTATCATCTCCTCCAACTATAATATCATCAGCAAAAACTTCCACAATCAAATCTTTATCATCATTCTTAAAATACAAATTACTATCAGCAATACCTTTGTTAAATCCAAGTTTTACCAAGTGCTTATCTAATCTGGCATACCATGCTCTAGGGGCTTGTTTAAGACCATACAATACTTTCTTCAATCAGCACACCATATCTTCCTAATCATTCAACTTGAATCCATCAGGTTGCTCAACATATACCTCTTCTTCCAATTCACCATTTATAAAAGTAAAATTGACATCCATTTGATAAACCTTGTAGTCTTTATAACCAACATAAGCAAGAAATAGTCTCACAACTTCAATTCTAGCAACAAGGGAAAAGGTTTCTTCAAAATCAATACCTTCTATTTGAGAATATCTCTTACAAACTAATCTTGCTTTGTTTCTAACCATTTCACCTTGTTCTTTCAGTTTCTTTCTAAAGACTCATTTAGTTGCAATTACATTATTATCCTTAGTTCTGGGAGCAAGAATCCATGTGTATCATTCTTCTCAATTTTTTGTAGTTCCTCTTTCATTGCTTCAACCCAACACTCATCTTTGCATGCTTCATTCATAGTGTTAGGCTCTGTCTTTGAAATCAAATAATACTCTTTTGCAATTTTTCTCCTAGTCTAGACACCATTGTTCTTATCACCTATGATTTGATCATTTGAATGATTCAATCTAACATACCTCAGTGTATTCTTAGAATGTTCTTCAACTTTAGGCTCTTCTAGTCTCTCTTCTGTTCTTCCATCAATTTCTCCTTATTCTTGATTTTCTTGATTCACCAGAATGATTTGAACTTGACTTGTAGTCTAACCTTGATTTCCTTTGCTTCTACTATCATTCTGATCATCAGAATCATATCCATAGGTTATGGATAGTGCAACTATGTCTTCATGAACCTTAACATTTGCAATTTCAACCATTTTATTCAATCTTTTGTTGTAACACCGGTAGATCTTACTTTTAGTAGGGTAACCTAGAAATATTCCTTCACCACTCCTAGCATCAAAATTTCCTATATCTTCATCTCTTTTGATATAACACTTGCTTCCAAATATTGGAATATCTAACAGTAGACTTTTGATTAGTCCATAGTTCAAAAGGAATCTTACTAGTGTCACCTTTGATTTGTACCCAATTAAGTATGTACACAATAGTACTCATAGCTTCTCTCTAGTATATATGAGGCACATTCCCTTCCAACATCATGGTTCTAACCGTATCTAGAACTATTTTGTTCTTCCTTTCCACAACTCCTTTCTATTGATGGGTTTGTGGTCTAGATAATTGTCTCTTTATTCCATGCTCTTTACAAAACTAATTGAACTCACTAGAAGTGAATTCACCACCTCTATCTAATATCAGAAAATTAATCTTTAAACTAGCCACTATCTCAGCCATAGCCTTAAAGATCTTGAAATTTTCAAGAGCTTCATATTTCTCCCTTAAGAAAGTAGACCACATCATCCTTGAATAATCATTAATAAGCAACATGAAGTATTTGTAACCTTGTAAACTTCTAGTTCTAGCAGGACCACACAAATCAGTATGCACAAGTTCCAACAATCCATTTGAATTTTTTTGTTTACTTTGAAATGAAAATCTTGTTTTCTTTCCTAACTAACATTGTTTGCATATGGAATTAGTAAGTTTCATTAGCTTAGGAAGATCTCTCACATCCTTAGTGGAACTTATCTTGACAATGTTATCAAAATTAATATGACACATTCTCCTATGCCACAACCAACTCTCATCAACTTGAGCAATCAAACAACTTTTACTAGCAACATTCAGATGAAAGATACTACCTTTTGTTTGTGTACCTGATGCAATCACATTTCCAAAATTTCCCAATATTTTGTACTTACCATCCATGTACTAAAGATTGTATCCCTTACCAATCATTTGACCAACACTCAAAATATTATACTTCAAACCTTCAACATATAGGACATCATTAGTGTTATGCTTACCATAAAGAGAAATGCATCCTCCTCCATGGATCACAACAACTATGCTATTACCAAATCTTACAACACCACCATCATACTTCTCTAAATTCACAAACTTACTTTTATCTCCTATCATATGATGAAAAATACTAGTGTCAATTACCCATTCATCTTTCTCTTCAACTCAAGTAGCTAGGGATTTCTCCACATTTGTACAAGTAGAAAATTCAATAGACATGAGATTATTTTCCTTGATAGCAATAAAAAAAAAATCATCTACACTTGCATTTCCTTTGTCAAATTCATCATCTATTACACATTCGATTAGTAGTATAGTAACACTTATTTTGGAAATTAGACTTGTTAAATCTTGGCTTGGAAACTCTCTAAGGACATGTTGATGTAAAATGGCCTATCTTAGTGCAAGAGAACATTTTATAGGAAACTTTCCCTTATACTTACCTTGTCCTCTGGCTTCTCTTTTCATAATCAATGCTTGAAGTTCTTCAAGCTCTATTTCTTCTTCATCTAGCTGTTTCATTTCATCCTCATATTCGAATGTATTTCTTGATGAAATTTCACCTGGATCATATCTATGTCTATCTCTTCCAAAAGTAGTAGCCTTAAATGCAAATTCAACCTTAGGAATGGAATCACCAAATTCACTCAACTCAAAAAGAAGTAAGCTTACCAATCAGCATACCTCTGGTAACATTTGTCACAATTCAGAGTTCTTCAATAGCACTAGCCTTGACATTGTAAGAATCAATAAAATATCTAAGCACTTTAGCAACAATCTTTGATTCATCTATATGTCCACTAGCACATCTGATACCACACACAAGCTCATTTACTCTTTGCATGAAAGTAGTAACATTTTCATATTTTCCTTTCATACTTTGTAGCTTAGCAATCTTCACATTTGCATCACCTTCACACAAGGTCTCCAACTTCTTCTTGATCTCATAATCAGTCTTTCGATCCATCACATTTTTCATCTCAATATCAGTTAAAGCACTCAACAACACCTCCTTAGCCTTGATATTATATGCAACATCCCTGATCTTAGTAGAAGTAGTAGGACCACTATGTGGAATAACATATATATATATATATATATATATATATATATATATATATATATATATATATATATATATATATATATATATAATGTAATGCTCCAGTAGGGTTCACCAATGCATCCTAGATGGCACTCCATTTAAGATTTCCAAAAAGAATAATTTGTTCCATAAAATCTAGGACTATCCTTCTTATAAGTTTCCATCCCAGATAACCTCAAGCTATTAAACTTCTTCCAAGGAACCACAAGCTTTGATACAAATTTTTGGAAACTCAAGGGTAGACAACTGAGAGGGGGGTGAATCAATTGTCACTAAATCATAAAATTATTCAACTTATTAACCTTAATTTTAGATCTAGTCATTAATCATGAAAGCCTAAATGAGAAACACATTAGAAGCACACATAACACCAATATTTTTATGTGGAAACCCTATTAGGGTAAAAACCATGGTGGAGGTAAATCCACAAGATTATACCCTATTAAAAGTATAAGGAAATATGAATGGGGAATTCATATGCATACACACACACTACCTAGAGCTCACTACTCAAATACAACAAGGCTTACTACCCAAGGAAGACACATTGTCTTACATAAAGATTTGGATTAAAACCATCTGGATTTGAACTGATAAAATAACATCTACTAATGCTTGGTTACAGTTTTGATTAAGCACATGAATACTTCTTCACTCTTTGTAATACTCCCATGTTGATTGGCTCATTAGCTACTTTGATACTTTTGATACTATGGTCACTCTGTGATATTCTGTGTGGTGGATTTATATTTGATCCTGTGAGGTTCCTTGGTTAATTTGTTTACTGCTCTTATGTTATGTGTGTAGCAATTGATGATATATGATTCATACATGATTTGATTTGATTTATTATGTAATGATAAGTTCTTAAGTTTATATGCATTAATGGTATCATGTTTATGCTGACATGTTAGTATTTTATGGTGGAAGGACGGAGTAGTACCATTCGCTTGCGAGTGCCCTATTACCCCGCTATTCCCTTTCACCATGTGTTTGCAATGGAGATTATATGCTACTTAACGTTTAATTGATTGCAGGGATTGCAAGATTAAAAGCCTCGACTCCACCTGCTTCGGCAGGACAGGGCGAGCACAAATTAAACCCAGTGGGTACGATGTAAAAGGAGTTGTAAGGAAGGGTTTCCCGACCTAAGTCCGTCATTTGTATGAGTTATGGAGTCATATGTTAATTCAATTTGTCTTGTTAATTCAATTGTTGGAGTAAGATGATGTAATTAATTTATTATATTGGTGATGGTTAATTTAATTATTTTAGAATTAAAATTTATGAGTTAGGAAGTTTTGAGGATTAGTCATATTTTTATTGAAAGTTAATTATTAATAAACATTTGTTTTAAATCAAATTAACTGGGAGTAATTTTTAAAACGAAGGAATCATTGTTAAAAAAATAAATAAATAAATTAATAAATAACTGTAGTTCGTTGGTGGTAATTTAAATAAATAAATAAATAAGTACATGGGTAATAATTGTTTAATTAGGAATTCCCATAAAGAAAGTTAGTTACGATGTCAAACCTTCCGCGGAAACGGAAAGAAAAGGGTTTTGGAAATTGTAAAAGGAAGAAGGTTAAAAGACGAGAAATTTTTGGAAAAGGGGGCTGGAAGTTTGATTTCGAAAAGAAAGCTGGAAGAAAGGGGGCCAGCGTGCGAAGAAGGGAAAAGCGTTGTGGGGAGTTCTTCTTCGGCTGTAGGACGTCAGGTTTCTCTTGAAATTCCTGATCTATGTTGTCGTGCTTTTGTTTATTGTCTGTGATTGTTTGCACCTTTGATTGTGATAAATATTATGTGGGAAAAACTACCGTAAAGATTTTTGCAAACTTAATATTTATAATCAAAGAAAATATGAGTTAAGTTTCATTAATGCAGTTTAAATGTAAAAATATATTTGAAGTTTTTACCTAGGTTGGAAATTTCTTCTGTTAAAAAAAATATACATTCGGAATTTGGGAAAAACGTGAACTAGGGGTAAATGGGTACCTTTGCCTACGTATTTCTGCCTCTGTGATTAGCTATTATGTAAAGATTTCCAGTGGATATAATTATTCTTTTAATCGTTGTAAGTATTTTAATTTGTAAGTTGGGTAGATTTCTTTTAAAACGTAGGGAAAAAGGGATGGGACTACTTTTACCCGGCGTATAATTACGGGATAGGAAATCTGTGAGTTCCATTGTTTTATTTTATGAATTTCATTTCACATGTATAAATAAATATTTGTTTACAATATCTAGGTTAATTGTTTGATTATTCTTTTATTCGGAGTTCAGTCCTGCGTATACAGAATCTATATATATATAGATTGTAGTAGGGTTTGATTTGTATTTTGTTTTTGAATTTAATGAAGTTCAGCGTATTCGCGCAAAGTTGGTATGCAGTGTTCCCTGGCAATATTTTGTTTTGGGGCGTCTTTTGTTTTCTTTTAGTTAGGATGTGATGTAGTTTTCAAGCTGTTGGAAATTCGAGTTGAAATTATGCTCAACATTATTTTTCATGTTACAAAATTATTGTTGGAAACTGGAACGGTTGATTCTTTTTATCCCTGAGTGGCTATTATTTCGCACCCTTGACATTTATCACACATCAAATTTCTGCGTGTATGAGAGGGGCGGGGTCGGTAGCGACCATACATTTCTGTTCTCCTCATTCCATCAATCTCTAGTGTAGACTCATTTTGCTTCCATCGCTTGTGTAGCGCGCTGTGAGTTCTGGCGTGAGTCTCTCTCTTTTCGCCATCTGGTCTCTCCCCTTACCGCATTTATTGTGTTATGATCTGTGATTAACTTTGTCTTTTCTGCTACATTTTGGGGGCGCGGTATATGGATATTAGTTGTCAGATGTCTCTGCGTGTTTCTCATTGTCTCTGGTATATTTTTCTTTACATGTTAGTTCAACCAGTTTTAGGTATTAAATTTGAAGGATACACTGCTATGTAGCAGTTCCCGCGTTGTGTCCAAGTCGGAAATTAAACAAAACAGTTCAAATGTTTTCGTTCATTCTCTTAAATTTCTGTTGCCGCCCTTTTTCTTTTGTGCTGGGTGTTCGGTGGGTTGGATTCAGGGCACTCGTTGTGGTGCGTACTGTTGCTGTTTGTATCTGATGATAGAAGTGCATATTTGTTGTATTCGATGGTTTACTCTTGTATGCGTAGAGTGATATTATTCTTTGTGTTGGAGCAAAGTTTCACTGCCTGGTCCGCTTGATTTCTGTGCTCAAGTGTTAAGCTCTGTGTCCGTGGTCCGTTTGTTGGTTGCCAGTCCAGTTATGTCGGTCGCCTCATACTGTCCATTATAATTCTTGTATGCGTTATATTCATTAATTCTAGGGCGTTCATAGTTGTTGTTTATTACAATTGTTAGTGTAAGGTTCAAATTCGAATTATGTGTTAGTTAGGGTGTTTTCGCTTGCGCAGCATGGGTATTACTTAATGATGGGTGATGCCAATATATATGTTGACATAATAATTATATCAAATATATATATATATGTTATACAATTACTTTTATATTGTAAATTAATAATATAATAATTGTTAAAATTCCTTCTATATTGTTCATTTTCTTTTATATAAGATTTTAAGGGGTAAGCGTATTTATATATATGGTAGTTTGTATAATTATCTTGTAATTGAATTGTGAGTTAGTTATTATTGTTAGTATGGAAGGAGGTTAGTTATTATTATTTACCTTAATTATTTATTCCATTAAAAATTTAATAGTAAGGTTAATTGTGGACTTGCTTGGAAGTATAGAGATAGTTTCATTATGGAAGTTACCTTCTTTTAATATGTAGTTCTTTTCTTTATTATTAAAAAATTGTAGGTTGGGGGCAAGTTAGCTCTAATTTGATAGTCTAATAGAAGCTAGATCACAATAGTGTTACTCTTGAACATTGTTTTCTAAGTATATATATAATCATTTGGTTAAGTTGAAGTTATAGTAATATTGAAATTAATGCTTTGTATATTTGCGTATGTGTGTGGATTTTATTTTTAGATTAGTTTTAACTTGATAGTAAATGATAGATTGCTAGTAGTTTTATTCAATGAGCATTTTAATGGAGAATCATGACGTGGAATTAAATGTTTAAATTAAGAAGAATTTTGTGTGTTGAGTTACGATTTGGAGTGATTCATTTCGTGTACCTAGACGGGTCTTACTTTATATAGTTGTTTATGAATTCTTTGAGTTATATCATTTCATGAATGAGGGGGAATTTTCTTTTAGAGAGACCTTAGAAGTGTATTATTCTGTTTAGGAACCCAAGTGATTCCAGAGGTGGGGTATGGTGGTTCTTCTGATTTTGTTTGAAGTTCGAAAACTGTGAGCTTATGGTTCGGTTTTATTATTGGATTGTGCCAAATGTGGTAATGCTTCCTTGAGTTAGTGAGATGAGTATGCCTCACTTTTTGATTGGCTTTTAATATAGTTCTTTTATGTGGTGCAATCTTTGTTGTTCTTGTGTTGAGATTGAATGATTAGAGGGAGTGGCTCTGAGTGGGTGGTCGGCGCACAAAGGGGCGCCAGGATAGCCCTCGTCAGAGTAGATTTAATAAGTGATAATTAAATAATTAACTAGGATTGGGTAGTAACACACTAAAAAGATAATTATTGCCTCGTCCGCCTTTGAGTGCTATCACAGACTAAAGGGGATTGAGAAGGCCGTGGTTGGCATGTTCGTTGCCTTGTCTTTGTGAAGGGTAAACGGATCCGCATGAGCAACCCTATGGGGCGGCGCCTTGAGACAGGTAGTCTGGATAACCATAGATGGAGGCGGCTCCTAGCGCTCGGTTTTGTCTGGATAATTCGTCAGTAGACGGAGGTGGCACCTTTTGTTAGTTGTAGTCTGGATAATCCATGTAAGCCATGCGATGACACTCTCCTCTAACATTCATGTTTATGTTGTGTTTTGGAAATCCTCTGGAATCGGTCATTTGTTTCACATTGCTGTTCAAATTTGAAAGTTTTTATGTGTTGTGTAATTTACTTGGTGGATTGTGAATTTATGTTTTGTTGGTCTTGGTCGGGAACCCCTTCCTTTGCAACTCCTAGCACGGGGGTGGTCGGGTGGATCGTGTTTTGTACCCCATTGGGATCTTCTCTTTTATGCAGGTTCATTTTGCGGTGTTGAGTTTCAGTTTCAGTGGGTTGTTGTTCGTGGGTTCCAGATCTATGCATTTATGTGGTTCATTTTATTGATGTAGCATTCCCACCTAGTTGGGAAGGTTTCGTATAATTTCGCACATGGTGCTATTGTAATGTAATCATATGATGATGTAATGTATTGTATTTGTAACCTCGGTCTTGAGGAGAATTCACAAATGATGTTGTAACTTTGGTAATTATTTTATCATGTTTCCTATTTTGTTGTTACTAATGTAATTGTTATTATGACTGAATGAAATAATGAGTTAGTTAAGTATTTTAAGTAACGACCTCGTGTTCCTCAAAGGATTAAGTTATGCAATTTGATTTATGTTTATGTTTATGTTATGTTATGTTAATTACTACTCTCTTAAAAAAAAAAAAAATTGTTGCATTTTACTTAATTCCTTTGGGGTTGCGTGGCGGGGCGTTACAACTTGGTATCAGAGCCACGTTGCTAACGCTGGGTCCCTTGGGTAGTTGGTGTCCGTTAGGCAATCGTTGTGCTAGCTTTGATCTTACATACTATAACTGTGTGCAGGATCATGCCTCTAGCTAGAGGTCGTGGCCGTGGCCGTGGAAGAGGCCGAGGTGGGGGTCGAACAGGAAGTCATCATAGTCCATCCCCACCAAGTCTCCATGGTTCGGGACACGAGGAAAACTCAAATCCTCAAAGAAATCCTCCAGTGGGTGACCAGAATCAGGGACAGCCTGGGTTGGATGGTCAGTTGCAACGCCTTCTAGGAGAACTCCTTGATCGTTTGGGACCTAGGCCTCAGGATGAGTCACGGATCGAAAGAGAGAGAGAAAGGTCCCCAAGGCACAGAGATGCTCCAGCAGATCAAGATGCGGTAATAGCAGGACATATGAGGGATTTATTGAGAGCTCACCCTCCTACCTTTGATGGCTCGGGAGGAGGCTTGGAAGCAGAAACCTGGTTGATAGATTTGGATCGTTGCTTCGCAATGCACCCATTCGGTAGTAATACCAAGGCTCGGTGTGCAATAATGCATTTGCGGGGTTTCACCTCTACCTGGTGGAGGTTAGAAGAACAGAAGTTGCACCTGGATATCAGTGTGGTTACATGGGAACTATTCTTGGACAGGTTCAAGGCTCGGTTTCTCTCCGATCACTGGAGGCAGCGCAGAGCTGATGAGTTCCATGATCTTAAGCAGATGTCTATGTCCGTTGAGCAGTATGAGCGGCGGTTCTATGAACTCAAGCAATATGCTGGGATTAATCACGATGAGGGGTTGCTTGTTCAGCATTTTGTTTGAGGTCTAAATGCATGTATCAGTGGTGGAGTAAGGGTCTTCGAGCCAAAGACAATGGAGGTGGCAGTGGAAAAAGCTCGGTTGGTAGAGGAAAACCTGGCTATGGCTCTTGGAGGGCATGTTGGAGTTCAGATTGGCAGTGCTCCGACACCAGGTACAGGTTCTAGAGGTGGGCAGTCTCAGTATGCAGGGCCTTCTAGGAACTTTTAGACGCCATCTAAGGGTGGTTCACACCAGCAGCAGTCTCAATCCAAGCAGAATAAATCGCAGTCTCAGCAGAAGAATTGGTCTCAGGGTAGGAAGGTTCGTAGTTGGCAGCGAGATAAACCTGATTGTTCTATGCAGCCTGCACAAAGTGCACAGTCAGCACCATCTAGGGGTAGCTATCAGCAGTCAAATGCACCTGCTAGGGTTAGAGGCTTTGGTAGAGGAACATCTCAAGCAGGTTTTGCAATGTTTGAGGGATAACCAATTGTATGCCAATTTGGAAAAATGTGATTTCTACAAGACAGAAGTTCAGTATCTTGGCCACGTTATCTCAGGTGAAGGAATCTCTGTGGACCCTGCAACGATTCAGGCTATTATGGATTGGCCCGTACCAACTAATGTCTCAGAAGTTCGCAGTTTCATGGGGCTTGCAAGTTATTACCGGCGGTTTGTCCAAGGCTTTTCTAGGATTGCGCATCCCATTACCTCTCTTCAGAGAAAAGGGAATAAATTTTTGTGGTCAGAAAAATGTCAGCAGGCTTTTCAGACTCTTAAGGAGAAACTGACAAGTGCACCTATTTTGGCAGTGCCAGATCCGGCAGGAGAGTTCGTGGTGTGTACCGATGCCTCCTTGGAAGGTCTAGGGGCCGTCTTGATGCAGGAAGGTCGTGTGATTGCATACGAATCTCAGAAGCTAAAGGATCATGAATTGAATTATCCTACTCATGATCTTGAGTTGGCCGCAGTAGTCCATGCTCTGGTTAGATGGAGACATTTTCTCTTAGGGCATCAATTCGAGTTGCATACGGATCATCGTAGTCTACAATACATTTTTACGCAGCCGAATTTGAATGCTAGACAAAGGAGATGGATGGAATTTTTATGTGAGTATGATTTTGAAGTGAAATATATTCAGGGTAAGGAGAATGTGGTAGCTAATGCTTTGAGTAGGCGTAGGCATGAGATCTCTTCTATGACTCTTGGTATTGATTTGAAGAGTCAAATTCTCAATGCTCTCCCTTCAGACAGTTGGTATTCTGAGGTGAAAATGCGAGTCGAGTGGGCGGAGTCTGGAGAATTTGCTGAATTATGTTGGGGTTAGGGTGGTATGTATGTACCTCCCGTGAGGTCTTAGTACCCTGAAATTTTTTCGCGAAGCTCATAAGAGACTTATTGAGGCATCCAGGGAGTTAAGAAAATGTATGTGGATCTCGTTCATTATACTTTTGAAGGTCGAGAATGGTAGAAGTCTCATGATTTAAGTAGCTAGATAATACGGAGTGCGGAGGACGTGAGCATATGTCATGGGAGTTTTCCGGCTAAACATATTTCCCAATTAAAATGGGATATCATTTCATGTATTTTATCGTTAGAACACTTATGTCTTCTAGAGCATCCGTGCGATCGCTAAATTAGGCTGTGTTGATTGCTGGTATCATTTCTCTCCCTATCCCGGATAAGTCTTATCTGCGAAATGCAGCCGAAAGTAAAGCCGAAATTTTTTATGGAGGACCATGGATTCGATTACAGCCCAAATTATACCACGAAGGATTATAGGTAAAGTCCGGTGTGCATTGTCTTGGACTGTACGTAGTCTCTGCGAGGACTCAATTGAATTTTAGCTCGCCTATGTCTGGTGACATTCAATGGTGCAAAGGACATACTCATATGCGATTATGGAATCAACAATCTACGTTGGGGTGGTGCATTTGGTTCGGTTTGTCGTGGTTATGCGCTCCATTGGCACCTTTTAGGAGCTTTGTATGGGCGATCGCTAGGTACCCTTTGAGGCAGGATCGGTTAAGAGGATAGGGTTCTTCTTGGACCGGACATGCTTCGGGATATGGAACAACAGGTGGTGCGTATCAGAGAGCATCTTATTGCAGCACAAGATAGACAGAAAAAGTATGCAGATGCTCATCGAATTGATCGGCAATTTGCAGTTGGGGATCGTGTGTTTCTCCGGGTGCGTCCACGAAAGAGTCCTATCCGTTACGGAAAGGGTTCTAAGTTGGCACCCCGTTTTGTTGGGCCTTTTGAGGTGTTAGAGAGAATTGGACCTGTTGCCTACCGACTAGCCTTGCCACCTAGCCTGTCGCGGATTCATGATGTTTTCCATGTTTCTGTTTTGAGGCCTTACTTTCCTGATGTTACTCATGTGCTAGATTGGAATGCCTTGCAGGTCGAGGACGGGCAACTAGCTCTAGAGCCCGTGGCAGTGCTTCAGCATCGGAGTCTCGCCCTCAGGGGCAGAGATATTGAGCAGGTGCGGGTCCAATGGGATCCGAATGATGAAACCTCAACGACTTGGGAGGATGCAACTCTCATCAGAGAGGTTTACACTTATTTGTTCTCTGGCTTACAGGAGTAAGCCATGTTCTAGGGGGGGAGGATGTAATACTCCCATGTTGATTGGCTAGTTTGATACTATTGATACTGTGGTCACTCTGTGATATTCTGTGTGGTGGATTCATATTTGATCGTGTTTAGTTCCATGGTTAATTTGCTTACTGCTCTTACGTTATGTTTGTAGCAATTGATGATATTTTATGCATACATGATTTGATTTGATTTACTATGTAATGATAAGTTCTTAATTTATATGTGTTAATGGTACTATGTTTACGATGACATGTTAGGATATAATGGTGGAAGGGCGGAGTCATACCACTCGCTTGCGAGTGCCCTATTACCTCGCTATTCCCTTTCACCATGTGTTTGCAATGGAGATTATATGTTACTTAACGTTTAATTGATTGCAGGGATTGCAGGATTAGAAGCCTCGACTCCACCTGCTTCGGCAGGACAGGGCGAGCACAAATTAACCCAGTGGGTACGATGTAAAAAGGAGTTGTAAGGAAGGGTTTCCCGACCCAAGTCCGTCATTTGTATGAGTTTATGGAGTCGTATGTTAATTCAATTTATCGTGTTATTTCAGTTGTTGGAGTGAGATGATTTAATTAATTTATTATGTTGGTAATTTAATTATTTTAGAATTATTAATTATGTGTTAAGAAGCTTTAAGGTTGATTAGATTTTAAGTTAAAAGTTTAATTATTAATAAACATTTGTTTTAAATCAAATTAACTGGGAGTAATTTTTAAAATGAAGGAATCATTGTTAAAAAAAAAAAAAATTAATTAATAAATAACTGTAGTTCGTTGGTGGTAATTTAAATAAATAAATAAATAAGTACATGGGTAATAATTGTTTAATTAGGAATTCCCAGAAAGAAAGTTAGTTACGATGTCAAACCTTCCGCGGAAACGGAAAGAAAAGGGTTTTGGCAGTTGTAAAAGGAAGAAGGTTAAAAGACGAGAAATTTTTGGAAAAGGGGGCTGGAAGTTTGATTTCGAAAAGAAAGCTGGAAGAAAGGGGGCCAGCGTGTGAAGAAGGGAAAAGCGTTGTGGGGAGTTCTTCTTCGGCTATAGGACGACAGGTTTCTCTGAAATTCCTGATCTATGTTGTCGTGCTTTTGTTTATTGTCTGTGATTGTTTGCACCTTTGATTGTGATAAATATTATGTGGGAAAAACTACCGTAAAGATTTTTGCAAACTTAATATTTATAATCAAGGAAAATATGAGTTAAGTTTCATTAATGCAGTTTAAATGTAAAAATATATTTGAAGTTTTTACCTAGGTTGGAAATTTCTTCTGTTAAAAAAAATATACATTCGGAATTTGGGAAAAACGTGAACCAGGGGTAAATGGGTACCTTTGCCTACGTATTTCTGCCTCTGTGATTCGCTATTATGTAAAGATTTCCAGTGGATATAATTATTCTTTTAATCGTTGTAAGTATTTTAATTTGTAAGTTGGGTAGATTTCTTTTAAAACGTAGGGAAAAAGGGATGGGACTACTTTTACCCGGCGTATAATTACGGGATAGGAAATCTGTGAGTTCCGTTGTTTTATTTTATGAATTTCATTTCACATGTATAAATAAATATTTGTTTACAATATCTAGGTTAATTGTTTGATTATTCTTTTATTCGGAGTTCAGTCCTGCGTATACAAAATCTATATATATAGATTGTAGTAGGGTTTGATTTGTATTTTGTTTTTGAATTGAATGAAGTTCAGCGTATTCGCGCAAAGTTGGTATGCAGTGTTCCCTGGCAATATTTTGTTCTGGGGCGTCTTTTGTTTTCTTTTAGTTAGGATGTGATGTAGTTTTCAAGCTGTTGGAAATTCGAGTTGAAATTATGCTCAACATTATTTTTCATGTTACAAAATTATTGTTGGAAACTAGAACGGTTGATTCTTTTTATCCCTGAGTGGCTATTATTTCGCACCCTTGACATTTATCACACATCAAATTTCTGCGTGTATGAGAGGGGCGGGGTCGGTAGCAACCATACATTTCTGTTCTCCTCATTCCATCAATCTCTAGTGTAGACTCGTTTTGCTTCCATCGCTTGTGTAGCGCGCTGTGAGTTCTGGCGTGAGTCTCTCTCTTTTCGCCATCTGGTCTCTCCCCTTACCGCATTTATTGTGTTATGATCTGTGATTAACTTTGTCTTTTCTGCTACATTTTGGGGGTGCGGTATATGGATATTAGTTGTCAGACGTCTCTGCGTGTTTCTCATTGTCTCTGGTATATTTTTCTTTACATGTTAGTTCAACCAGTTTTAGGTATTAAATTTGAAGGATACACTGCTATGTAGCAGTTCCCGCGTTGTGTCCAAGTCGGAAATTAAACAAAACAGTTCAAATGTTTTCGTTCATTCTCTTAAATTTCTGTTGCCGCCCTTTTTCTTTTGTGCTGGGTGTTCGGTGGGTTGGATTCAGGGCACTCGTTGTGGTGCGTACTGTTGCTGTTTGTATCTGATGATAGAAGTGCATATTTGTTGTATTCGATGGTTTACTCTTGTATGCGTAGAGTGATATTATTCTTTGTGTTGGAGCAAAGTTTCACTGCCTGGTCCGCTTGATTTCTGTGCTCAAGTGTTAAGCTCTGTGTCCGTGGTCCGTTTGTTGGTTGCCAGTCCAGTTATGTCGGTCGCCTCATACTGTCCATTATAATTCTTGTATGCGTTATATTCATTAATTCTAGGGCGTTCATAGTTGTTGTTTATTACAATTGTTAGTGTAAGGTTCAAATTCGAATTATGTGTTAGTTAGGGTGTTTTCGCTTGCGCAGCATGGGTATTACTTAATGATGGGTGATGCCAATATATATGTTGACATAATAATTATATCAAATATATATATATATATGTTATACAATTACTTTTATATTGTAAATTAATAATATAATAATTGTTAAAATTCCTTCTATATTGTTCATTTTCTTTTATATAAGATTTTAAGGGGTAAGCGTATTTATATATATGGTAGTTTGTATAATTATCTTGTAATTGAATTGTGAGTTAGTTATTATTGTTAGTATGGAAGGAGGTTAGTTATTATTATTTACCTTAATTATTTATTCCATTAAAAATTTAATAGTAAGGTTAATTGTGGACTTGCTTGGAAGTATAGAGATAGTTTCATTATGGAAGTTACCTTCTTTTAATATGTAGTTCTTTTCTTTATTATTAAAAAATTGTAGGTTGGGGGCAAGTTAGCTCTAATTTGATAGTCTAATAGAAGCTAGATCACAATAGTGTTACTCTTGAACATTATTTTCTAAGTATATATATAATCATTTGGTTAAGTTGAAGTTATAGTAATATTGAAATTAATGCTTTGTATATTTGCGTATGTGTGTGGATTTTATTTTTAGATTAGTTTTAACTTGATAGTAAATGATAGATTGCTAGTAGTTTTATTCAATGAGCATTTTAATGGAGAATCATGACGTGGAATTAAATGTTTAAATTAAGAAGAATTTTGTGTGTTGAGTTACGATTTGGAGCGATTCATTTCGTGTACCTAGACGGGTCTTACTTTATATAGTTGTTTATGAATTCTTTGAGTTATATCATTTCATGAATGAGGGGGAATTTTCTTTTAGAGAGACCTTAGAAGTGTATTATTCTGTTTACGAACCCAAGTGCTTCCAGAGGTGGGGTATGGTGGTTCTTCTGATTTTGTTTGAAGTTCAAAAACTGTGAGCTTATGGTTCGGTTTTATTATTGGATTGTGCCAAATGTGGTAATGCTTCCTTGAGTTAGTGAGATGAGTATGCCTCACTTTTTGATTGGCTTTTAATATAGTTCTTTTATGTGGTGCAATCTTTGTTGTTCTTGTGTTGAGATTGAATGATTAGAGGGAGTGGCTCTGAGTGGGTGGTCGGCGCACAAAGGGGCGCCAAGATAGCCCTCGTCAGAGTAGATTTAATAAGTGATAATTAAATAATTAACTAGGATTGGGTAGTAACACACTAAAAAGATAATTATTGCCTCGTCCGCCTTTCAGTGCTATCACAGACTAAAGGGGATTGAGAAGGCCGTGGTTGGCATGTTCGTTGCCTTGTCTTTGTGAAGGGTAAACGGATCCGCATGAGCAACCCTATGGGGCGGCGCCTTGAGACAGGTAGTCTGGATAACCATAGATGGAGGCGGCTCCTAGCGCTCAGTTTTGTCTGGATAATTCGTCAGTAGACGGAGGCGGCACCTTGCGTTAGTTGTAGTCTGGATAATCCATGTAAGCCATGCGATGACACTCTCCTCTAACATTCATGTTTATGTTGTGTTTTGGAAATCCTCTGGAATCGGTCATTTGTTTCACATTGCTGTTCAAATTTGAAAGTTTTTATGTGTTGTGTAATTTACTTGGTGGATTGTGAATTTATGTTTTGTTGGTCTTGGTCGGGAACCCCTTCCTTTGCAACTCCTAGCACGGGGGTGGTCGGGTGGATCGTGTTTTGTACCCCATTGGGATCTTCTCTTTTATGCAGGTTCATTTTGCGGTGTTGAGTTTCAGTTTCAGTGGGTTGTTGTTCGTGGGTTCCAGATCTATGCATTTATGTGGTTCATTTTATTGATGTAGCATTCCCACCTAGTTGGGAAGGTTTCGTATAATTTCGCACATGGTGCTATTGTAATGTAATCATATGATGATGTAATGTATTGTATTTGTAACCTCGGTCTTGAGGAGAATTCACAAATGATGTTGTAACTTTGGTAATTATTTTATCATGTTTCCTATTTTGTTGTTACTAATGTAATTGTTATTATGACTGAATGAAATAATGAGTTAGTTAAGTATTTTAAGTAACGACCTCGTGTTCCTCAAAGGATTAAGTTATGCAATTTGATTTATGTTTATGTTTATGTTATGTTATGTTAATTACTACTCTCTTAAAAAAAAAAAAAATTGTTGCATTTTACTTAATTCCTTTTCTGGGTTATGCATGGGCGCTACACCTTGAGATGAGTATTAAAATAATTTTGAAACTATGGAGTTCCAAAATCAAATAACCTTTGTAGTACAAATCATAGTTTTTTCCCTTTGTCACTGCTTTTCAAATTTCTTAGTGAAGAATCCTTAGGTGTTGAGTGAATTTGACAGGCTAGTAGTGAATTTGGCTCCTACTTAATGCTATGAAGATGTGATACATGGAAAAAATGTAATCAATTAGTTGTATCTTTCATTTTATCTTGATATGATGAAACCTGGTCATATAACAAATAATAGGAATGAGACTAGAACACGATAGTTTTCCACAATCCATTATAAAGAAATTATCAAATTTATAGAACTCTACTACACAAATTCAGGCTTCCTCTCAATATTTTGAGATGGATTATTTCATTGTTTTCAAGTGGCTTACCTCTTTTCCTTATTTTCTAAATAATGAAAGCTAAGCTCATTCTATTCATTTGGCAGCTGGGAACTACACAATGCATTTTTGAAAGATTCTCTCACCTCAAATAAAATTATTGTTGCTTTCAACGAGGTGCCTGAGTATATTGAATTCTGTGATAAGTGATAACCATTGAGAATACTAGAATTTGAGTAGCTTATTTAGAGGGTAATCTTACTATTATTATGTCTCTTGAATTTTTTTTGCTCATCAGGTTAGGTCACAACAAGATTCACGTACTCCATATTTGTTGTTTTACTTTTGGCATTTTGGTTAGAATTTGTAGTCCGTTTTCCACACCTTCTTTGATGCATGTATATCACATTGGTCTCAAGTTACTTGATAATTGTCATATAAATTTGTTAAATGTAATTCCTAATTATATGACTGCAATAGCTTGTAGAATTTATATATTGTAAATAGACAAACATGTGGGCATCATAGTTTAGAATCTTGAAAATTTTAGTTGATATTAACTCTTGAGTTTAAAGGATCTAGGTACATTTTGCAATGCATTTTTTCAAGTTCTAATCCATGTTTTTGATCATTCCAGTTTTCATACTTATGACTATGCAAGACATTTTGTAAGTGCATGCACAAGAATTCTTGGGTTGGAAGGAACCCCAAGAGTAGAGGATCAAGGGAAACTCACCTATGTTGCTGCAGTATTCACTGTACATTCTTATTTTCCTTTGACTGCTACAATCTGTAATGCAACTATCTCTTATTGAATATTTAGCTTGTGTTTTCTTGTTAATTTGTACTGTGCGGTTGAATTTTGAATTTTTTGTCCACCCTTTTGAGTTGAGTAATTTTTTATAATTAACACCTAAATATTTCTTCTATTTTTTTTCATATGTCTGTTTGTGATAATTGTAGTTCCCTATTGGCATTGATTCAAATAGGTTACTAGAATTTCATAAAGTCAAAGAGCTTGTTAGAGAGCTAAAAGAAAGGTTTGTGGGTTGAAAGGTGAGCTATCATATTGTTATCTTTTGATGCCTAATGATCGTCTTTTTGTATCTTCATAGGTAATGGTTGCAAATAATTTCATGGAAACACATTTCTACACCCCTACAGGCATCCTTAGGACAATGGGGGATGATAGGGGATGCCCCCTAGCTATCCTTTGTCTTTGGGAAAATTTGGGACATAGAGATAGTATCCATGGGAGCCTAATATCCCTGGGACATTTCGCTGCCCCAAGGACGGTTGGGGATATCTAAGATGTTCCTTATAAGTTGCAAAAAGATTGGGGAACTTTATTCTAATGTTGAATATGAAAGACTATAATTATGATCTAAACTAAAATATGGTTTTCACTTTGATTTAAGTTCACATATATTCAAGTAGATTGCTTCTTCTTATAGATTTACTTGGATTTGTTAGAAATATAGGACAATTTTTATTTTCCTTGGTGTTGTAGATATAGTGGCCATATTAGGGAAGGATAGCCTATAAATAAATTGTTTACTTAAATATTTGCATTAGTTAAAAGCTTTGAAATTTTGAGAATAGATTATGTTCATAGATTGAATCATAATGAATTTAAATATATATCCTTACAGTGCTACTATTATGCTTAAAGGTATCAAGAACTTGCACATCAGGTTGATGAGGCATTAGGGTTCATGTCAGTCATAGGATTAATAGTAGATCACCCCATCATGATGACTACTAAATTTTACACATCCCATGAATGCCTCCTCCCTCCTTATGAAGAAACACTTACAAGGAAGGATTCAACCTCGGGTCTCTACTATGATTGTTCTGCCCACATGTTGTGGATTGGCAAGAGGATAGGCTAGCTAGATGGTTCTCATGTGGAGTTTCCTTATAGAGTGGCTAATCCCATTGTTGTTAAGGTATTAACTTTGATATTCCTTACAAAGTACTTCAACCTGCATTCCCTAAAAGTTGGCTTTGATTTGCAATTCTCTGAGCTGACATGTTAAACATACTCAATTTGCTTTGGTATTGAGATATTTTATGTGCTATTTGGCTTCTCTACTTGAGGTTGCCTTTGTGTTACTTACCTAAATGTCCTTCTGTTGATAATTTGTTCCACAAATTATATTTGAACCCATTCTATTACAAAGAATTTTTCTCATTTTTCTTTTAGATGTTACTCATGGATTGTTTCTATATGTGAATGTGAGTGTAAAGATGGACCCACGTAATTTGGTGAAGCTGGTAGAAATTTTGAATCCTGAGAACAAACCTTGTAGGTCTACTGTGATTGTTTGCATGGGAGCAGGAAAGCTCAGGGTAAAGCTACCTCATCTCATACAAGTAGTGCGTTGTGTTGGGATTATGTCACATGGGTCAGTTATCCCATGCATGGTAACACTATTAAAGCTCCATGTGGCCTCAAGACTCACCCATTTGATGCAATAAGAGTAAGTAAAATTTTGAGCCTTCTAAATATGTAGTTTTCTATGTTATCAAAGATAGAAATCTATTAAGTAATAGTCCCTTAGCAACACACATCACATATGTGGTTGACAAGACACTATGATTGTGCAAGATATTATGTGTATAGAAACTGAAAGGCTAAGGTGGAAGGAGGGAGAAGGGCTTGAATTTATATGGAATGCATCATTGAGAAAGAAGTTAATTGGGTTTTGGAAAATAAGCATAATTCTTTTGTATATTCCTTCTACAAAAATTCACAATTATATCAACAACTTGCCACATCTCTGATTTATTCTCTTTGTTTGTTGGAGAATTTAAATGTTGTTCTTGCTCGCTCAATCTCATTATCATTATTGTAGTACTGCCCTTACATTTACTATACTTATTTCCATGTCTAAGCTCCCTTGAATCCTTTCTCCCTTGAATCCCTTTCCAACGTACATAGAAGTAATGCCTGTATAGCAAGTTTCATTGGTTTCAATTCCCTTAACTCTTTTACTTATACTCTAATTTCACAACTGTCAAATCTAGAAAGGATGTTATCCACTTGATATCACTACTTATCATTTCTCTTGGGAATGTGAACTTTGGTTTCAGATTTGGAAACCATAATGGTTTTTCCAATTGATGTCATACCAATGTGGCTAACCATATTTCTAACTTACATATTCTTGAATCCAGTGCCTTGTCCATCTTGCTGAGTTTCTGACTATGATCAATTTGGAGATCAGTTGCCTTGGTAGCATTGCCAACAAGTCTATATCATCTGTATTGTTGTGCATTTGATATTTTAATACTAGATATTCAACAGTGTATTTATATTTATGTAGGATGGCTTTCAGCTTGGGCTGTCTATTTGATTTTGCTATATTAATTGTTGGGTTTGTTGATTTGTGGATGCCCATTTGGAAACATTGCATTCTATTGTCTATGTAATGATGAATTTTATTGTGGAGAACTTTCTCTGATAGGAGATTTGTTTCAAAAAGTTCAAACATAATTAATGTTCTAATGATTCTTGTTAAAGCAGATTAATTTGAACTTCTTTTGTTTTCTATTTCAGGCTTCATTGAAGATAGAGAGAGAGAAGAACAAGGATATGTATTTGCCTATGAGAAAGTATGCAATTAAATTCTAGAGAGTATGACTACTTAGATCAAACTGTAGAATTCCCAATCCATTCTCATGGGTTTTTTTTGATAAAGTGAGTTTCAATTATTGAACAGTAATTTTGATAAATTCATAATTTGATTTAATGATCTGGTAATACCTTTTTTTTCTTTGAGGGAAAATACTTATTTATTCAGGATTCCAAGGTATCTTGATTGTAGTAGAACCATGAGCTATTTGTTAGTATTTTTCATATGGGTATTTCTTTGACATCTATAATGGAAAATTTCAAATAAATACAGGCTTATATTAAGTGTGAGATGAAACATTAGTCTTACCATTGATTATAGTGGCAGACCAACATACATTTTCCACCAACGTAATCAATGGTGATATCGATGTTTTTTATTATGCTTAAGGAATACACAGAAATTTGATCATCCTGTCTGCATTCTCTTCAAAGATCTTGTTTTTTTCCTCATAAAAAATCACAG
>VDFB02282407.1:0-18202 GCA_007258455.2 Sequoia sempervirens | reverse complement strand
TATATACTTATGTATATATATTACAAAAATTGGGGTTGGCACCCACATAACCTAATATTCATAAGTGATGAAATGGGCAATCCATTTAGAATCCTTCACCAAAATGAGATGAGCTGAAATAGGTGCTTTAGAAAATTATAAGCTGTCTTAATGAGAAAATGATGCATCCAGTAGTCAACTTTGTAAACATCTGGTAGAAAGGGTTGAAGTTCAGTGGAGGGTCCCTTAGGGAGAAGCAAGTCACGGGGGCAGGGAATTCCTTCTCCCAATTATGCAACGACCAACACCACTTCCAAATGCTGGAGAAAAGAGGGCTTAAATATACGTTGGGTTAACTGTGAAATCATCTCCTTACTTGCATGAAGATCCAGTAAAGATGCCATGAAGCATGAGGTAATGTCAAAATTCACTCTATACCTCTTGCTCTTAGACACAAACCTCCTTCCCAAAACTATTTTATAGCCTTAATGGTTAGGGTGTTTGGCCTCAACAATATTCCATTCAGTTTAATATCAGATATTGGACCAAGAAATTCCAACTGCACTTTGGAGCTAGTCAAGAAAATTGAGGTTTCCATGCTTAGGCTTTCTTCAACCTCTGGTACAAATGATAACACGAAAACACACAACAAGAATGATATATGACCCATTATGCATACTAAGAAATTGGATTGAGGCATGGCAACCAGAACATTTCTTTGCATGCATGCCTCTAGTAATTTTGGACCCAACATCACCAAATCATCATGTGCAAGCATAGCTTGAATGACTTAGGAAAATGGTTAAGTTGGAATGATTGCAACTCATGGTTTAAACTTAAGCTCCTAGCTAGACTATGGCTTTAAGCTCCTTCGATGGCATACAATTTTGGTATAGTTACAACTTAGAATAATGAACTCATGTGTGCCCCAGGTTTTTTGGTGTTTTCATCCCTTCATTACGATGACATGAACACTATGACTGGGACAATATCAATTAATTTGCATGCTTAACATGGAAAACAATGGCGCTAAGATAAACAACTTGGAGGGAGAAATAAAAATAAGAGAAAATGCATAAAGAAAATCAAACATATAAAAAATTGAAATCATTTCAATTAGAACATTAACAAAATAAATATTGGGATCCATGAATGGTAGAACTTACCCTAAAAAAAAAAAAAATAGCAAAATATGAAAATTGATAATAATTAAATAAAAGGTATTATTTAATTATTTGGGAAGAAGAATGAAATTTAGTAAAAAGGTGTTGCTTGTAGGTTAGGAGAATTTAGGGTATCTACCTTTTTTTCCTCTTTGATATAATGCGTTTTTATAGCATTATGCCAAAGAAAATTCAAAAAATTGTGCCCAGGAGTTGCTTTGGTATGCCTTGGTGATGTCGGGATAGGTTGATGCCCCCTCGGAAAATTTACAAATTTATAAAAAAATTCAAAAAAATTGGGAAATTGTTCTGACAAGTCAATTTTATAGTTTTGAGTGCATTGGTATCAAAATATTTTGATTTTAGGACCTCCGAGGTGTCTGCTTTTGTGTTTAAGTTTGAAGTTGATGCGCCCAATTATAAAGGTTTTGCAAAATCCCACCCTAAAAGTCTATAAATAGGCCCTAGGGGGTGCAAAAAGTTCATTTGTGCATTTTGAGTTTAGAAGTTTGAGAGCTCTAAGAGGAGATTTTGTGAAGGAGAGCCTACAAAGATGCCACTTGTTCTCATACCTACGCATAATAGATATTGAGTTCAATCCTTCCAATGGCCAAAGGGCTTAGGGGACACGGTATGTACCCTTTCCTTTCCTCATTTTTTGTTCAATTTTTCATAGATTTTAGGGCTCAAAGAAGAGAAAATAGATGCAGTGTTTTTTGGTACTGCATCTGCTATCACATTTTCTGCATGTGTTGTCTTGTGCACTACATGTGCAAAGTGTTACACATCTATAAAATAGAGCCACAAATGTTAGGCTACTCAATGTTGCTTTGTGCACCACATTCATTGTGGTGTGACATATGAGTAGGATAGAATGATGCAATTTTCCTCCTACAATGCATTTACATGATAGTATGCCACATTTGCTGAGATTTTTCGCAATTGCAAAGTGAGCCACATGTGTGAGCCCCATCTGTATGACAATGCAACACAGTTTCTTGTTAGCCAATTTTAGTCAATTTTTGATAAATTTTTCTTTCTATAAAATTTCCAATAGGTATAGTTAGGCATCTTGATTGATGTAATGTGCTTTTTGTGAGTGTGGGTGTGATTACCATCGATATATACCCAAGAGAGTCATCCTACATCCTTCAGATTATGATATCATTTTGGAGAGGAGGAGAGGGATATATTGCATAGGTTGGGACTATACCATGTTACTTTCATGCCCACCATTTAGGCTAACTAGTGTCTCCTTACTACTTTAGGAGAGTGGTGGCACAATGAGATTAGTTCATTTCACTTACCCACAGGAGAGGCCACTATGACTTTAGAGGATGTCTGGTGTATTCTTCATCTACCCTTTAATGGTGAGTGTTTTGTGTATGTTCTTGATCGTGGGTTGGCTGCCTTGTGGTGAGTCTTTGTTGCTAATGACCTAGCTTGGTGTTAAGGACTACAAGATTCAATGGGATACACTTGTTGACAAATATGACCGGCTCCTAGTTATGATTTACATTGTGTTTGGTAGCATGGTCATCCCTGATCACCGAGTCCATGAATTCCTTGTCGGATGGGGCTAGATGTTTGAGGGCATGATGGAGCAAGCCATAGTTTATTCATGGGGTCCTTGTTTATTAGCCATGCCATATTTCTAGCTTCATGATGTTGCATACTAAGATGCTCAGTCTGTCAATTATGGCACTACATTGCTTATGGTATGGGCTGGGGAGCACATAACTATCTTCAAGTCATGACCATTGGATAGATACCTAACACCAGGGCTTCCCTATGTATATATTTATGGAGGTGCTTCCACACAGATTTGGGTTGGTGATGTAGGGTATTAGCATCATGATATCAATACTCTTGATGCATTCACATGGAGACCATATAAAGATCGCGAAGTCTAGGATGATGATGTAGAGCAACTATCGTACTATCGTAGACCTGATATTTAATTAGTCGTACTATTTAGATGAAAAATATTAATGAGAGACATCTTTTTGAGCATGTGTTGTGATAGTTTAAAGAGAAATAAGGAGTTCCTATGGGCATCATAGAGTTTTCCCAATCTTCTTGAGAGGTTCCCATGTGGGGACCCATGATTAACATCTAGGTTACAGCTGTAGAGATCAATGGCTTATAGCTAGTTGAGTGGGGTTGCCTTGCTTAGTTAGTTGATGCAGGGAATATAATAGTTTATGATGTGTAGTGGGCCCAACATAGGCCCATACCTTTTATGGATTCAAATCAACCTTCTCTAGTAGAGATGTTGGGCAGAGGTCCTCAGGGGATAGTTTGAGGGAGAGGATAGGGAAGAGGTGATGACAAAGGTCGAGGTGATGGTGGCGATGATGGGGGGTGATGGAGGTAGGGGTGGAGATGGATATTTGAGTGGGGGTTTTTCCAAGGTTATCTAGGATGTTGTATTGGTTATATGGTTGGGTGGATAAGGAATACGTGCCTTAGATGGTTACTCTACCTTGGTGTGTGGCTATTGCATAATTAGAACTCTTTATGGTTATTGTAGCAATGTGAGAGTGGCACTCCTTAGCTTTTAATACGATAGAATCATAGGATGGGAAGCTACTAACATTATTATTGTAGTAATGAGGTATACCCTTGTTAGACATAGAGGCTTTACCTTAACCATCTTTAGGGAAAGGCTCGTTATATATAACTAATTATTCATTTGAGGAATTAGATGAATGACCTTTAATTTCTATCTCACCTCAATTAATGAAACCATGAATGCAATTATTGATTTTCATACATTTTTACATGTCATGCCCTTTGAATATATGGTATTAACAATTTTATTGTCTTTGTAGTATGTTAGTTTAGGTTCATTTTTATCAAATGGTCTTTTCATAGGATATTTGATTAGATTTTGTTGGACCATTTTTTAGAAAATCACCTCCATAGGTTCTCTTAATGTAGTTTATTTTAATTTAGTGTTATTATGTTGCTTGGGATATCCTTGTGGGATAGCAAGATTATTTTGGAAAACTTGTACCTTTGGATTATTTTTGGAGTATGATGGTGCCTTTTGTTGGAAATCTTGAACATGTTTAGTATTGATTATTGTATTTTTCTTTTATTTTCTTGTATATCTTAACCAATTCTTTAGAAATAAGGGTATTCTCTATGGTTACTCCCTTTTCTATGATTTCATTAAAGGAGTTGAGACATTGCATTTGTAAGTGGAAACCCAATTCTTGATCTAAGTTTTCCACAAAGATGGTGACCAATTTTTTTCAGGAAAGGACCATGGAAATATACTAGCAAGATGTCTCTATCATTACAAGAAGGAAGCAAATCTTTCACCATTGTTTGTTTTAGTGTTGCACAATTCCAACATATTGATTTCATGTTTAATTTTACATGAGAAATGTGCAATAATTTTTTTAATTGTCTTTAAAAGTGGCGATGGACCCATGTGGAAGGTGAATAAACTATTACAATACTTGATCTCTTAATTTTCTAGGAAATGGTATCATGAGATATATGTCACTTTAAGATACTTCTTGAAATTATCTACATAATTCTTTGTTGTGTTCTCTAGGATCACCCTTCCCTTTGTATTTATTGAATTTGGGCACTTCAAAATTTCGAGGGAAGGGTACCATAGTGATTGACCTATCAAAGGACAAGGACATATGCCATCAAATGTGTGTGGTTTCTTTTGATATCCTAATTGAATCCCTTGAATTATTATCATTACATTGTGTAGTTCTTGTGGAATTTCAATGGGGTTAGGATTGTGCAATTTTATAAGTTGAATATATGGAGTTGTATGGGTAAATTTATTGTTGGTTAAGTGGTGGTATTTGTTGGTAATTGGATGTAGGTATGTAGGCTCAATTTTGTAAGTTTTTGTATGAATATGTTTGGTTAATACATTGATATAAGGCTGTGTTTGATGTGTGTGTGATGTATGTTGTGTTTTGAGGGAGGGATGTGTGTGAAATGTTAAGGGGTGGGAGAGAGGTTTGTGTAATGTTAAGGGGTGGGATGGATGTTTGAAGTTGTTGGATGAAATGTGTTGATTGATTTAGGGATGGTTAAGGTGTGGAAGGGTGTGTGCTAGAGTGAACTACATTTGTAGGTATTATGACTCTAATTTGTGTTGATGGTTTGGATTGCGTTTGTTTTGAGAGGGGATGGGATTGTTGAAGATATTGTGAAAGATTTAATGTGCATGAAAGGCTGGGGTTGTTGGATAGTTGAAGGGGTTGTGGTATCCATAGATTTTATAAGGGGTTAGTGGTTGTTGTGGATAATTTTTCATGTTTCCTAAGTTGTGATACGTTGAAATATAGTGGAATTTTTTCCCCAGTTTTGATTAATTGTAACATTAGTGAATATTTGGGTTGCACTATAATATTTTCATCTACATTTTTGCTCCAAGAATGTAGGTTGATATATTATTTTACCTTGTTGGATCAAAATTTTTGTTAGGAATTACCTTGGTGTAAGTGTTGGAATCCATTAGTTTTTTGGTTTAAGACCTTGTAAGTAGCATAAAAAGATGGACCTAGATGGGGTTTTTTCTATATGTGAAGTTTATTTTTCATTGAAATGAGGGATGTTTGTGTCTAAAGGATGATGTGTTTTTTTTTTAATATTATAAGTGTTTGTGTTTAGGATGATAAAGGATGGTTTAGAATTATACATGTTAATGTTAAAATGGTTAGATGCGTGTATGGCTAGGATGTTTCAGGATGATTGTTTGGATTTTGATAGTTAATGTTTTTGAATTTTGGACCAAGTTTATATATTTGATGTTGGTATGGTGATATTATAGAATACTAAGAGGTGATGATGGATTAAAATAAAAGTTGTTTCATGTGAATATAGATCCTTACTGCTTAGGGATGATTAGGATTTTATCTCTTTTCACTTATGAGAGGAGAATTCCTTAAAAAAATTGGATTAAAATTTTGGAGTTCACTACTTAGGAGTTGCCAAAGTCCTAAGCTAGTTTATCCAAGTTTTACAAGGGCTAACATAACACACTACATAGGAAAACTCTCGAGCAATATGCAAGCTAGAGATGAAAGATTAAAGGATATAGATTTGACTCCTAAACAAGTTTGGTGTATTTTTTTGGATAGTGGTTTTGATTTTTGTTTAACTATTTTTGAGAGTGGAGGTTTAACTTGATTGATCAAATGTATATGAAATGAATAAGGATTTGTCTAAAAATTGTAAGACTAAATTAGAAGGGAGAGTGTTGTTTTTATGGTTGAAATGGGAAAAGAGGAAATTTTTATTCTTTTTGGAATTGTCTATAAAGGTTGGTGGATGTCTAATCTAAGTCTAGAAAGGGGGAACTAAGCGTAAGGAAACAACAATGAAATCAAATGAATGAGATCAAAACAAAAAAAATCCCAACCTACTCATGAAATGAAACTATAAAGCAATGAATAAAGAAATGAAATCATAAAAGAGGACATAAACTAAATTCATGAATTACAATATTACCATCCCATGTCAAAGTGTATTTGTGTTGATGTTAGATTTATTGGATCAATATGAAGCCTCCATTGTTATTGCAAAATCCTCAAAAGGTATGTTAATGGTGATCAAATGTGTAAGTATTTTCTCTTAATAATTTGATAGTCAATTCAACATGATCTCTCCACACAAATTATCTAGATTCTCTGATTGTTTTTGAGAAGGAAGGAGGTTATTTTATAAATTTTTAGATTTCAGATGAACGATCGAGATTCAATAGTGAAAGATCATGATCAACGGTTGAGAATTGTTGAGAGGAAATAGATTGGTAAGTTAACTCCTCTGATTTATCCAATTAAGGATTTTTAATTGGACAATTAGTGGGATTAGATTGGAATGATTGGGGGGATTGATGAAGTTAGGTTGAGTGTTTAGTGGGATTGAGAAAGTCAATTTGAGTTAGGAAATAGGTGGGTTAGTTAGCCAATTAGAGTGAGAAATTAGTGGTCATGATTTACTCAATAAAAAAGGTGGGAGGATAATTAATTAATGGAATAATTAATTAATATTGGAGATGAAAGTGCAAGTTGATTTTGAATTTAAAAAATAGAGATATATTTGTTTTTTTTTTTGGTACGTAAATAGTGTTTATATATATTGATTTCAAAAATTGCAGTACAATATCTGTTGTGGGAAGATAATTCATGCCATCCATTTGCCCAACCCTATAAAAAATTACAACACCAGGACTAACCCAAGACACCACCCACCCCTTACATACATCCCTACCCATTTCACATAATTCATGGTTGAATCCCGACTACAAGAGACCCGACACTACAAAGAATTGACATTCTTGCAACAATGAAAAACTAGTGAAAATTTTATCGTCCTTACATCTGCTTGCTAAAGACGTCACATTTTACCCAAAATAGCAACACTTTTTTCATCATATTTAGTCCACTAACACCTCCTCCTCCTGGAGGTACTCTCAAAAACTACTCTTCCACCTAGCAATTGATGCCTCCTCCAAATACAAGAATAGCTTCAGGAAGTCTACCCCACATCGGGCACAAATTTTGTGCTTACGTAGCTCATTTCACTTGATGTCCACAATGAATAGGTATCTCTTCACTCGGATGTCAGGAAGCATCACATGCACCATATCCTTTGGATAAAGGATCCCCACCCCCAAATCAACCATAATTTTCACCTTCTCCACCCTACCGAGTAGGTCAGCCATCACCAAATTTTGTGCCATTAACAACACCATGGATTTGGTTAGTTCCAAGTCTAGAAGTGTTGCAATGAAATGAGAAGCGATGTCGAATTTTTTCTGATACCTCTCTATTGCCACCATTGTTGATGGTGTTTTCTGCACATCAACAACTCAGACAGAAAATGATATTCTATCTCTCTTGAAAGATAATCTCCAACAATAAATTGTTGAAAATCACCCCAAGGTCTCTCGGGTGTTAGGTCATAACAATGCATAAAACAACTCAGATGAAATGTGAAATTGCTGGTAATCACAATCGGACCTTACTACAAGCAGACTGAACCCTTTCAATTTATCAGATCTGACAATATGATGATCTTGAATCCTAAGTCTAACCGAATAATAAAGAAATTGCAAAAGATAGGGATGCAAGGAAAGTGATAAGATCTAAATTACCGAAAGGACAAGCACTGCAAATGACATATATCTGGAATGGACCTATCTCAAATAACCAATTCCTGTTTGACCCACAAAGCAATCTTACAGGAACAGTGCAATCTTCTGAGGAATACAAATTTTCAAATCATAGACTTGCATCTACAACCGAACTTAAGCACATTTGAATATATGGTCCAAGTTGACTGCACCAGCCTACTACAATCAGATAGTTACTGGGAGTATAGACCAAAGATAGCTACCGACATTCCAAATATGAAATCACATACACCATTTATCCAACTAAACTAATTTATTTCTGAACATTAAACCCTAGATCTTCAAGCAATCTAAAAGATAGAACAAAAGAAACATGCGAGATGAGATAACACAAAGGATTTCACCAGGAAAACCACAATGCCTTCAATTGTATTAATCATCAAATGCTGCAACAATTCAACTGTTCTGAATATGATATTTGCTTCAAGAAATTCTAAAAAACTCTAACTATTGCTCTTGCTAATCTTTACTATCAAAATCTTCTGAACTGAACCCTTACAATGAGGCAAGAATGCCTATTTATCAAATTTTTCCCCCAAAACATGTCGGCCCAGCCAAACATTTTTAAAAATAATCAAACCCGCCAAAATAGGTCGGCCAAGGAAACAAACTAAGGCACACATTTAATGCCATCATCCAAGTCGGCCAAGGCACAGTCTCCAAGGAAGTCCGGTCCAATGCATGCCCTATGATAATAGGGAAGCACAAATATCGAGGTAAACATTAACCGCTGCTTCCTTTGTCTTTCCTCCGCGCTGGTGACCCTTGGACCTTTGAGAAAACTCCCTCCAGCTCAGCAACAGGTGGCAATGGCAAAACTTTGAGCCGGCATTTAATCGAATCAATCCCTTCATTGGACCGCTCAATGGTTTTCTTCCAATCCTTTCTGCTGGTCAGGTATCTATCTATCACTGCCAAATATGTAGCTGCATCATCAAGCATATGGCCAGTGACAACCTCATCAGAATCCGGGGCATAAACCTCATGCCACCACTCCTTCAATTGATCTAAACTTAGGTACTTAGGAGCCATCTTATTCCTCCCTGTCATTACTTCAAAAAATGCAATGCAACCATCATAGATTGCAGTAAGGTCGGCATCAATGGTTTTTCTTCGTTTCTGTATCTTTTTCAGGCCTCCCTGCCTGATCTGTAATGCCTCGAACCATTCCCATGGTTCATCCAATCTGGTGGAGGGGAGAATTCCATCCTTGCCCAATTGTTCCTTGCCATGCCCTAGAATAATCTTTGTCTTCTGCAGCAGGGAATCGACATCATTCTTATCCTGAGAAAGGATGCTTTCCATCAGCTCTTTTCCTCGGACTGCATCCTTGCCAACAGACAGGATCTCCTTAATAGCTTCATCCCCTTGTGTCCGAACACTCATCAACCAGTCTGTGGTAGCTTGTGTGGAGGCCTTCATCTTCTCTATGCCAGAGATCGTCTCCTTCGGCAGAAATCCGGGAGTAGAAGAGGAGGACGGATGGAGGGACCGTAGAGGTTTCATGACCTCTTCTAAGCTTTTCCTCAACCTTTCATTTTCCCTTTTCAATTCTCGCTTTGTCTGAGTCTCCCTCTTCAATCTGTCTACAATTACAGCACTTGACCCCTCGAATTCCTCAATGTCTTGCTCTAGGGAGGCCGGCCCAAGGTTAATGGTTTGGACACTGTAATCCTGGCCTGCTACCTCATCTCTTGTTTTATCTGCAACAGGGGTGGCGATGTGGACTACACGGTTGTGCACTTCATCCCTTTCTACCCGGGAAATTATCCTGGCAGCCTTCTTCTTCTTCCCCTTACCAATCTGGGATAACATTGCATCCCAGTCAAGAGGAGTGTCCTCCACTATCACCTGTTTCTTCCTTGCTATTTCCTTTTCTAACCAGTCCGGGGCTACAGGGTCTGTCCGGATTCCTTCTGTGTCAGTTTTCCCCGGGTCCTCTGTGGCTTTCTCCTCTTCTGCTACTGTCACCTCGACTTCTTCTTCAGTTGTTGCCTTGTCATCTTCTTTCTTCTCAGGGGTCTCCTTGCTCTGAACAGCCTCCTCAATTCCCAATTCTGGAAACACTGGTGATGGAGTCCGAGCAGGCAGGTCTTCCTCCGGTTCTGGCGATCCGCGACCCTTCTCACTCTCCAGAGAATCCTCGTACTGTACCAAGGGAGAAGTGTGCCTCTCCTCTGTCTCTACATCAAGCTCGGCAGCCTCACTGAAAAATGCCCCTTCTTTAAATGGCTCTGCCTCTCCGCTGATTTCCTGTTCATCCAGATTCTCTGGTTCTGTTACACTCTATGGAGGAGAGACAGGCTTGTCCTGTTCAGTGGCTGGCAATATTGGAGAAGAATCCTTTGGCTGTGCAACATCCTTTGGGGAAGGAGTTCTGGATCTTCTAGTGTATACTTTGGTCTTCTCCCCTCCGGAGCTTTCCACATCCACAATTGGGGGTTCATCCTCTAAAGTCGTCTGGCCTTTCTTCTTCGCCACCCTTGCAGTTCTGGCTTTCTTGGGCGGTGGAGGAACATCTTCCTCTTCAGCTTTCTCTGCCTCCTCCTCGTCCGAGGACTTGTTGATAGTCAGAGTCTTCCACTTGCGTTTGCCGATAGGTTTCCTTTTTGCTGCAGGTTGAGTCCCCTTAGGACTTCTAACTTTGATTTTGAAGGGAGAGGCCTTGGCTGTCTTCCCTTTGGGGTCCTCTTCCCCGGATTCTTCAGAGGTGGACATGGGGTTGAGATTCCCCATCAAGTCGAAAGTGAAGGGTACATTGGCATTTTCCAACACCCATACCTCATGTTTGATCCAAGCAAAGGTAAATTTTAGCACTGGAGCCATTAAGCCTTCCAACTCTGTCACCTCAGGCTCATTCCAATCAATCTCTGCTACTGACTTATCCTTAATGGGCTCATATACGTGGTCCTGGACCAGTTTTCCATCATCTTCCAGCTGATCCGGAATCAGCTTCACATTGTATTGCCTAATTGCCTCTACTGGCAGCCGGGAATACCTTTTCCTTCGTGCATCAAGGTCATCCTTGATGTTGACCCAGTAGTCCTCCAAGTCCTCTTTGTGCCTGTATTCCCGGGTAGCCCTTTTCTGTGCCCCTCCGGTGATGTCAAAATTCATTCTCTTTGAATGGAAAGAGAATCCATAGGCGGCCAATTCCTCACCTGCAGTGTGAGCTGATTGAATGGAAGGGCACATCACATCCACGCCAATCGCAAGAGGGAAGTCACCTCCAAAACCAGTTTTATGTTTCTCCCTCTTCACCACCGTATCGAACTCACAAATTTGTTTTACGACCTCCAGTAGCACTATGTGGTTAGTGGGATACCTGGGCAGTCTGTAGGGAGCAACGGGGCATCCATCAATCCGGAGATAAGTGAAAGTGGGGAACTGGATGAACCAAGCTCCGTAATTCTTAATCAACCCCTTAGCCCCATCGGACAATCTAATGTGCTCCGCATTCTGAAGGGTCCGGGTAATGTGCATAGTGAAGGCATCATTGGCCCTCCTATAATCTCCGTGTCCGAGGTGCAATTCCGGATAGACCTCATAGATAATGTCTTGTCCAACGGTTCCCGCCGGAGTCAGTCCCTTGTAGGGGTAGGAGATGGCCAGTATATATATGACATAGGAGGACATGGTAAACTTCTTTCCTTCCAAAACATTCCTCAGTTGCCTATCTATTTCTGCACTGATAAGTCCTGCCCAGTGGTAATTCGTTCCTTGGCCTATCTTGGTGATCACATGGACCATCCAATTTTCCAATACCCCGGCAGTTTTAAGTCCGGCCACCCTGCTCAACAATGTGATGGTGTCATAGATATCCGGCCTGAACTTCACCCTGTGCAACTGTTTGGGCAATTTGGAGTGGTGAGATTTGGGCTTCTCAAGCCATGAGTTGATAAGTTGTTGAGCCTTAACTGGCTCGTTCTCATAATATGTGCGAGCAGTGTCAATGTTTAGGGCGCAGACCGAGGGGAGATCCGGCATGCTGAAGGCTTGGGCAATGGAGGCTGGACTGAAATTTTCCAACACTCGTCCCTCAGTGCTAACTACCATCTGTGTGTCAAAAGCGTACTGCCTAGCACACTCCAAAATCAGCTAGTAGCACTGGACTGCTGGAGGGAACCCTGCCACATATACCAACCCTGAGTTCATCATCCCTTGCCTCAATGCCGACTGGTCCTTCTCAGCTGTTCTTTGTTTGAATTCCTCATAACGCCAGGCACCAACATTTGTATCAGACACATCCGCCCACACGGAGGATATCTTACTCTCTGGGACCTGACTCTTCATGTCCAATCTCAATTTTTCTGTCTCAGAAACTGCAGATGCCCCCGCACCACCTTTGGACTTCCCAGCAGTAGCTTTGCTTGATTCGGCCTGCACATCCAAGAATCATTGTTAGATTTCAATTATTAAGCTCATATCAATCCAAAAGGTTAGCATACATCATATAAATCTATTAAAACCAAATGCCAATTGCCAATCTTCTGAGATCAAATAATCTGGGAAAATACATTCGGGGCAGAATTCTGGAGAAATCCGACCCAGACGGACTCCTGCTGCCAAAGCACTATTAGCCATGTAAATCATTAATACGCTCGGAAATCAAAGGAAAATCATTAATTTTGCTCATTGGAAATCAAGAAATAGGCATTAACAAACATTCCATCAATCCTATCACCGAAATATGCAAAAGAACGCGACCAAACAGGAAATTCGGAAAAATCCGAATGGGACGGACTTTCGCGGACAGCGTCAAATGCACCGGAAATTAACCCTGTCCGTGGAATAAAAGGAAACCGGGAAAATCCGGGAGACCGGAAATTCCGCGACAGCCTCGGAAACCCGAAAAATGGCAAATCGTGCACCAAAACAGGAGCGACCACAAGATCTCCAATACCTAAGCTCGAATGAACCCAAAACCGACGACAATCACCAGACTCGAATATGCAAAGGGTTCCAACTCTCAGAAGCACTCAAAGGAAGGATCCCATACTAAAACGACGATGCCCCAAATCGAACAACCACATATCCGTCATTAAAACCAGAGAAAGCTTTTAGGGTTAAAATATCAGTTCAGGATTTACCTAAAAGCCTTCTAATCCTCACAGGACGGGGAAGCCGACACGAAACGAGGTGAAAGTCATTCAAACACAAGATCAAATCATCACGTTAACCGAAACACCAAGGAAACCCTAAATTCGCATGGTAACACATTCTGCACCCAAAACAAACATGCAACACGACCCAGAATTCTGTCGAAAATGTAAATATGCAATTAAATGAACAAACAGAACTTATAGGGCACGAGAGATGGGCTTCAATAATAAACAGATCAACCTGACTGAATAAATACGAAACCCAAAGTCAAACACGAGCCGACCCAAAAATTCAACAATGCCCAGTACAAGAAAACCTCAAATCACCATGCAAGCAAACGGAAGGGCGACGAATACATACCATGGACCAAGACGGGCAGAAATCGAGCTCAGAAAATTAATCCACGTGACAACACATCCAAGCCACGAGATACTGGCAGCAACACTCAAGCAATTCACGCGCAAGCAAACCAAGATCAATCCTCAAAGCTCAAACGCAAGTTCTGAATCGCCAGAGCAGAAAACGAGGAAGCAATCAAAGTTGGAATGAATCGGAAAATGCCCTAAATCAACCTTATACCCGCCTGAACCAAGGTACCTCAGCCATTAATGTGCGAAAAGATGTTTCTGACAAGTCTGGAAACCCGAGCCCCAAGTGGAATTTCGGAGAATCCCAGAATGCGCGGAGACGCGGATTCCGCAGAAATGCAGAAACCGGGTAAATCAGGAAGATCGGGACTTTGACGGAATCCGGGAAAATCCGACAGGACCGGAAAATCCCGAAGTTAGGCAAAAACCCGGAATCGGAGAATCCGGCAAGAGACGGACAAGGAACCAGGGCCGGAAAAATCCGCCAGAGGCAGAAAATCCCGGATTTAGGTGAAAACCCGGACTTAGCCAAAAACTCAATTTCAATCAACTGCAACCCCAAGGCAAGGGCAAAGCCAACAAAACCAACATGTCAAGACCCCAAAATGATAAATCCAATAAAATCAAAGGTCAAAGACACCAAAAAAAAAGGGGGTCCCCACTCCAAGTGGGGCGTGTGTGCAAAAACTGCACAACAACCATAAACTTTTTTCCCAACACTAATTCTATTGCTCCCAACACTAAGGGGTCCCATTCCTTAAAGATAGAATGGAGCCGGTTCTCCGCTATCTTACCTAGAAAATCCCAAAGTTTCCTTGATGCAGTGAGTCAGATAGGAGTCTCCATTGTAGCACTGCCTATCCACCACCCTTGCACAACCAAGCCAATGAAAATGGAAATGAAATGTGCTTTGAAAACCCCCACCTACCTCTACTTATTGCTCCCCAAACTTTCCAACCTGCAACCTTCTTAATACCTTCATTGTCCTTCCCAAGTGTCATGGTGTCCACTTGCTGCCACACCTCCTTGGAGATATGACTTTCATTAAATGACATAGTCCTCACCCTGGCCCCCATACCACACCAAATTTTCTATGCTTTGTACCTCCCCTCAAATCACAACACCAAACTTGTTCTCCGCTAGGTTGACATGGGAAGATATATATTTTTTTGACCATGTTGAGTGATTTTGAATAATTGATTTAATTATTCAAATTTAGAGATGGGAAAGTGGTTTAATTAAATTATTAATTTTAACAATTTAATTGATTTAGATGAATAAGGTATATCAATGAAATAATTAAATAATTTGTGTTCATTTAATTAATTAGGAGGAATAAATTTAGATTAATGATGAAATAGTTAATTAATTAAATAATTAAAGATTATTCAATTAATAAAGGAAAATAGGGTTAATGATGTAAATGATGTTAGAAAGGGGATTAATGATGTTAATGAGATGAATTGCGCTAGTGATAATGAAAGTAATGTCGATGATGGAAAAATGTAGTTTAGGATATGCGATATGCGTTGGGTCATTTTTACATGTCTACATTTTACCCCTCTTTGACACAAAGTACTAGTTACATTGTTTCAAAGAATTCAATGCTTAGATCAAGATTTAAAAAATTTAATATTCCCTAGTATGCCTCAGTGGTTAGTGAAAAGATAATACAATGTTGGGCTACGTTAGGTCATTTTTACATGTCTACATTTTTCCCCTCTTTGACCCAAAGTACTGTTTACATTATTTCAAATATTTCAATGTTCAGATCAAGATTTAAATTTTTTTAATATGCCCCACTGTTCCACGATGGTTAGTAGAAAGGTAAGAGGACATTGGGCTGCACCCTCAAGAGGTTGGCTAGAAAAATTACTTTTCTGGTAGGGCTCACAACAAGGTTCTATTGTAGTTTAGATGCATAAAGGACGAAAAATTAAATTAGGCTATAGGGCCCATTTTTATAGTTTCAAATGTTACAGAGTGCTCAAAATTCAAATCTAGGAGGGTTCCCAAGGTAAAAATTAGGGTTAATTTCTCCTCATTTGCACTCTAAGCCTTAGGAAATTCTTGCCTCTAGAGATCTTGCTACTATGATTGTTGATTTGTGATGGTGCAGATTTTGGGTACCCCACACAAAGTAGATGCAGTTCATTCATTTGGGAGGCCATCTAGTGTAGGCATTGTGGTATGTCTTCTTTCCATTTTCACTTTCATCATTTCCTACTTGTGTAATTAATGCTCAAACTTTTCTTGAATGATAGTTGTTGTAGACATCTAAATTTGATCGCTCTCATACGATCAAATTCACCTCTTTATTCATCCATTCTGTCAATATTAATTTATTTAATTAATATTACACTTTCTACCTAAGGTCCTTAAAGTATTTATTTTAACAATTAAATTGTTTACCTTACATCTTTTCCCTCTCTAAATTAAATAAATACATCAATTTATTTAATTTAGTCATTTAACCTTTTTGAATAAAATTAATTTAAAATTCTTCCTTTTTCTCTCTCCTTGTCACATCCTCCATAATCCCTTTCTAATCTAGATTAATTTAATTAATTCATGATTAAGATGTACATCCTCTTAATCAGGGATTAATGTCACATCCTCCTACATTTTCCACTTGCTTCTAATCTCTCATTAATTATCCTAATCAGGTATTTGCACAACCTTAATCAAAGTTATTAGCCACATTTAGCACCCCTTTTTAGTCAACCTTTTCATTTTCCTTTCTTAGCATTGACCCTCTTTCCCATGTGAATTTTTAATTCACATTTATTCATCCTAGGTCTCTCTCCTCCCCATTTGAATTTTTAATTCACATTTTATCCTTTCAAGGCTTACCTTATCCCCATGCAACGTCTAGAACATTTGACTTTTCACCTCATCCACATGTGACAAACTACCACCTTTTTGGAGACCCTCTCTTATCCACTAGATTCTCCCAAGTTTGTGAATTTTTAATTCACATTTATTTCTCCAACCACTTTCTCTTTTCCCATGGAGATTTTTGAGGAATTCCAAAATTCCTCAAATGTCACTTTCATGCTCACTTGGGGACAAGAAGTTCCTTTTTGAGGAAATCTTCTCACCCCCAAGGTACTTGTCCTTCCTCCACATCATGTACTTCCCTTCCACCTCACTTCCACATCATCTTATCCTAGGGCATCTCACATTCCACATGTCAAGATGTGAGGGCTTGTGAGTTCTCAACTCACCCTAGCTCTACATCTTGACCTTGGTGGCTCAATCTCAACCATTGAATTCTCTAGAGAATTCAAATTTCTCTATAAACACCCCCTCTTCTAAGGCATTTTCAACACTTAGTCATTTTAGCATCCTTATGTTGTCATTTTAAGCACTCAATTCACAAGTATTTTCAAGCCAATCTATCCATTTGCATTTGCATCCCATCATATTGTCAATCTTGCATTTAGTCATTTCCATAACCATCCAAGGAGAATACAAGATTACATTCACAAGGGCCAACCAAGGGATTCATCAACATGGAGAAGGTATAAGCAATTGCATTATTTCATCTATTTTCTTTGTGTTAACAATTCCTTAGGCTAATCTTTGAGGTGTCTTTTGTGTTTTTTCTTATTGCATAATAGTTGTTTTGCATCTTTAGAATAGGATAAAATATTTAGGTTCACAGTGGTAATTTCATGTTTTTAGTGCTATTGTTTCAATTTTTCCACTAGTGTACCATGTAGGTTTACCATTATAGTAAAAAGCACATGCTATCACTCTAGGTGACCGCTTTAGTAGAAACCATTCACTATTGTTTGACTGCTTTTGTGAAAAGTACACACATAGTTGAATAGTTTATAAAAACAACTGCTATCATCAAAGGTGTACGCTATTGTAAAAAGTAGACGTATTTGTAGAAACTAGTTGCTATCGTAGTAAATAGGACCGCTTTAATAAAAACATGCTGCTACCATCCAAACAAGGCTCACTATTGTTAACAAAGATTGTTTTAGCTAGTTTGTTTGCAGTTTTAAGTTCATGATTTATTTTTCTAGAAAATTTTTGTTGAACATCTAGAATACTAAGAGGGGGGGTGAATCAATATTCCATAAAACCATTCATATAAAATCCATTTAAACATTGGTACAAATCTGATTGAATCAACAAGAGGAAACATGGAATCAAGATAACACATGAACACCAACACTTTTACATGGAAAACCTAAAATGGGAAAAACCACGGTGAGGATTAACTCACAATATAACATATCCAGATATAGAATATTATAGTGGCTCACTATCAAGACTCACTATCCTTAAAGGGCTCATCTAGCTAGGGTACAAAAAGTTATGGATCACTACCAAAGATACAAAACATTATGGATCACTGCCAAAGGTATGAACTGATAAAGAGTGCACCTTCCTTGTGT